>VWPW01009949.1:0-113675 GCA_013389825.1 Crypturellus undulatus
AACCTTAGGCATTCTATGATTCTAATATAAATTTCAAAATTAGTATTCAAATCTCTAGCTACTTAACTTTTTACATATTCCTGATTTCTTAGGACTCAAAGCATATTCGATGCTCTAAAAAGTAATTATTGCACATATCAGTAGTAGTTTAGCAATGAAGTTACTCATGTTAGAGTAGACATAGCATTGGATTTGTCTGCTTGTTTATGTTAGGATGGCATGGTAAGAAGTATGGAGTCAGAGTCCTCAAGGTGCTTTCAAAACAAGACAACTAACAAACAAACAAGCAACTTTGGTCTATTCTTTTTTTTTTTTTTTTTTTTTTNACTGAGGATTTTATGTATGCAGTATTATTTTGGAATTCTCAGCTCTGTTACTTTGCTTAAATAAAATTAAGTAACAATTAATGCCTAGCATAAAACATCTGACACATTTAGTATTTGCCATGCACCCGAGATCTGTTTTCACAGCTGTGCAATGTTTGTATGTATGCAGCTGCCCAAAGTGAATTATAGAAATGAATGTAGAACAGCCATTTTAATTAACCGCTATATACCTATTTCAAAAGTTAGCTTTCTGACTACAGGGGCAGAGGGAAAAAGGAAAAGGGAGGAAAAAAAGCAAAGTAGCTTCGGTAGAACATTCAGTATACCGACTGGAAAATTGGCAGTGTGGAGATACCACAGTTTGATGCAGTGCATTATTATATCTTCATAACAGTAATTCTTGTGACTCTCCCATCCACTGAGATGATGCTCTCCGGCTGCGGCAGCAGCTTCTGAGAGAGGCAGTGGCCGAGGAGGTGCCAGATGCACAGGGCCTGTTGGCTCTGCAACCAGTGGGACTATTTCCTGCTGCCCGCAGGAAGCTGCCTGTGGAAATAGGCAACCTTGGTACCAGTATGTTCTGGAGACAACCTCTTGTCTCAGCTCATGGCTGAACGTTGAGAGACCACACATCCCACCTAGGTGTGATGACATGCATGTACCTCTATTGGAACCTCATGGCTCATTTCTGTTTCTGGACAGGGCTGGCTTATGATGATGCACATTTAACTGTAAACCTTTCTTACATCCTCTATTTATTTTTTAAAAGAATCTTAAAAAGAATCTTAAGATGGATAAAATCAGTCTGATTGAAATATCTGCTTTACTTTGTAAGCTGTACTAAAATCTGGTTTATAAATTTGAAGTCTTGACACAGCCTTGTCGACTTTAATGAGACTTTGAATATCCAAGCAGATAGATTATATGGTTGAAGCTCAAATTAATACTGAATTGTTGAATGACAATTTCCTAATAATATTCATCTTTCATCAATCAGTTTTGACAGGTAATTTTGTGGAGAAAACTGTGCTACTTTTTCTGTGCAGGAATTCTTGGTTTGCACCTGGTGGCCACTTTGGCCCTGTGTAGATGTGTCAGATAACTCCTCTGGGCTTGCAACTTCTTTTGTTTTATCTTTACAAGCTAGACATAGGTTCTCAAATGAAAACCAGACTTAGAGATGGGTAGAGGCCTGCGTGTTAATAGGACAACAGCATGGAAAGCTTGTCACAGCAACCGAATGGGGAACGTGTAAATGCGGGTCGGTTATGGCAATGGAAAGTTGATCCACCCACTGAGTTTTCATGCTGGATATTCAGGAAAGCTCCTTAGTAACTGTGTTTTTCTGAGAAGAGTAGTTGGTGCAGGTGACTGCAAGGGGCGAAACAGAAAGGAGGAAGTTAATGAATTTCTGAGTGATATTCTGGTTGTTCATAAGCATATCAAAACAGTGAAACTAATACAAAATAACTTTCCTAAATATCCTGGATATCATTTTACATGACAATTAAAAATATTGTATTAGTGCCAAAAGACTCTTTTTAGATCTAGAATGAAAGATACGGTCCCATCAAAGTAAGTCTCAGAAGTCAGGAAATTAATTAAAGGAAAAATTGAGAGCTTCTACGAAGTTTCGATTTCTCCCATTTAGAAATCTCTGGTTCAGAATGAGGAGTACTAACTTGTACTTATCACTGTAGGTACTTGAGTGAAATACTGGGTTTGTCAAGACCTCTGGCAGCAAACTAGCTTGTGAATTAGAGCAGCCAGTCATGTAAGCCTTATGAGAAAGGCTTCTTTCCTCTATTACTTTTTCTTAGTTCAATCATTCTTGATAATCATTCTTGATATTTTTTCCTGACAGTCTTGTTTTTCCTGGTCATTGATTGCAATGTTGATTATTTAGATGCTTTGTTTTGAGGACACAAAGCAAGAGATTTTGCAGAGATAAACTGCTTTCCTCCTTTCTCCTGTTTCATATGACCTGTATATTTTTTAAATCCTTATTGTAAAAAAATTAATTGCTAGTTTGTTGTAAAGTAATTATAAAGATGCAGGCACCCAGGAAACTATCCTTGTTATAAATGTTTACTGTTTGCTTTTTCCTATGCATTCCTTAAGCTAGATACCATTCCCTGAAGCTATTACTTAATGGGGATAGGAAAGCTGGCTTCCCTTAGATAAATTATATTGTTTAGGAAGTTGATTGTTTGTTTGACTGCTTGAGGTTAAGCAAAAATGACAAGCAAATTTCAGAAAGATTATTTGTATTTGGGAAGAGTTAAGATATTTTAATCCTAACTGTTTTCAGGTTTTGCTATGCTTTGCTATGTTATTTGATATGAATCTATCCCTACTGTGGTACCCCTTCTTGGTAAGTTTAATTGGCACCAGAAGAGTTTGCTATATAATCCATTATATAGCACAGTATTTTCGAAAACATAGAATTTTAGTGGCGTATTATTTTCCACCTTTAAAATTTTGGAAAAATCATGAATTGTTTCAGATCATAATATGGAAAGGCATTTGTTGGTAGCATCATGTATGTAAGAAAATACTGCGTGTATATATAATTATCTTTTCTAGAAATCTAGTGTGTGAACTAAATGTATATGTATAAAGGATATCATATTTGTATACAAATCTGTCTTGGTGGGCTCATAGCAAAAGAGATGGTGTTTCAACATTAGTGATCTCTATATTGCAGAAATTGTAGATTATCAATGAAAATTGTTAACATGTGCAGTTGTTTTTTCTTGCATCTTTGGCTCTTCAAAACAGAACAAAAACCCAAACCACTAAAACGGGTAGCAGTTAATATGTGGAATGCACAAATCTCAAGTTAGGACTGTCAAATTCCAAGGGTTCAGAACTCATATAAAGTTTCTTGAATAGCTAAATGCAATTAATTCTATATCTTCTTCTCATATGATGATTGTCTGTTTTTTCAGTTGTGTGATTTTGTACCTCACTGAAAATGCAATTACTTGCAAAATGTCAGTTTTCACCTCATATTGTACTAAAGGTAAATCAAATTTTGGCAAGATTGCAGAGGTTTACTTGTATACTGTTTACTCTGTGAAGAGTTAAAATCTGGAGGAGCTAGTAACTTCAAGTGCCCATATACCCAGTGAAAGCCACAAGTTGGATTTACATCCTCTAAGCCCTTATTTAAATAGCTTAAATAGATGGCCAACATTTTTACTTTCCTGGAAGCCATATAAATATTTAGATACTATTAAAGTGCCTAATTATGTCCTGCAGTGTAAGGCTGTTCTGGTAAAATTCAGAGGTTTTATTATTGGAATAGTAAATGGATTAAATTGTTTCAGAATTAGCCTAGCAATTTATTTATTTGTTTGTATTATATAATGATATTAAACAAGTAATTTTTGACTGCTATGGCAGTACACATTCTTTATGTACAAAGCATGGTTTTCATTTAACAACCTTCTCAGCAAGGTCATCATCTTTTAATTTAACATAATCACAGGTTAACATTTTTTTTCCATACTTGCTTTTGCTGTAGCAGCCCTCACTTAATAAGAACATCTACACATTGCATGTTTAGAGTGGGTGGTTTTTTGTCCAAAACTCAAGTTGCATTTCCATGATTTAGTTAGGCATTTGGGCTGACTATGCATGAGGTACATTAAGCAACAGTGAATTAAAAGAAATTCACTGTTAAAAGAAAACATATTATGGTTTTTTACAGTGTTTATAATCATGCCAATTCAAGACCTCAGAGAAGCTATGATTCCTTAATGATGACTTTTCCCACCAACAGCTGTGTAGTCAGGTTGTGGTTTTATTTTTTCGTCTTTTTTGGTAATCGTCAATGACCTTTCAAAGCAACAGAGAACAGCATGATCTGATTGTAGAAGGCAAACACAGCCTTTCCCTAATTGTGGACCAGATAATCCTTTTTGATTTTTGCAATGGAGAGGGTGATAATAACAGCAAATCTGTTAAATGTCTGAAAATCTGGTCATGTGCCAAGTCATCTTATCTGATGTTATCTTCTGCCTTATTTCCCCCTCTTTTATAGTTATTATATTTTTGAAGAAAAAATGAGATTCTAGGAAGGCTAGATACGAGAGGTTATGGGTGAAATGATTCCCTTGGCTCATGATATAAGAAATATATAGGGATAGTCCACTGAATATTTTCTATAGCTTAGTATTTGGGCTAGAAAGTACTCTGGGAGGGACTGAAAAATGCCATCAAGGTGCAAGTACAGGAAGTATACTTGAGTTAGAAGAGCAGAAAGAATCAATCAGGTAGGGAGAAGCCATCTAAAATATATATTTTTAAAATTCTTCCAGAAAGTATGGAGATCCTCATATAAGAATATAACCTGTGGTTATTCACAAATCTGGTAGCAGTCCCCCAGCTCCCTTGCCAGGGGAAGGCCCTTGGTGTGTCTCTGCTCTGATTCTCCAGTGGGGACTTGTGCTAGGACAGGATTTTGCTCTCGTGTGGGTGCCCTCTGTAGAAAACCGAATTCTTGTCCTGCCATAACTACTGTCTTGTCCTCCAGTCATAGTAAACTGGAGTCATAACCTAGACTTAGCTCCAGGTTTCTGCGTTTACTGATTACTAGGTTCAGTTGCACTAACTGCAAAGTTCCTTTTTCTTTTTCTGTGTGAATACTGAGAGCATCAGGAGCAGTATCTGGCCATTGACCTCAATGAGATTTTTCTTGCTTTATATTTGTGTGGAGACAAAGAAAAACTGAGGCATATGCAGGTTTAGAAAGTGCCGGTGTATGTATGTGTTTTGACAGGCAAAGTAAGGATTTACATTGCACACTGAAAAGCGATTCTTGTTTTTGCAGTTGAAATAAACATCATATTTGGACCTTAGGTTAATTTGTCAGGCTTACAGTTACTCAGTGAAGACATCAATAACATGTATATTTTGTTCTTTTAATCCTGTTGGCCATGAAGCAAGTTAAAACAAGTAGCCCAAGTCTGTCATGTATAGTCAGCACTTGCTGCATGTAGTAATTTTGTCTTTTTGCTATTGAACATAGAAACATAGCCTGTGATATTTTTTATTGTAATAAATATATCTCAAAATGTGTGTAGTCAGATTTTTAGTCTCATATGCAAATGATTAAAAAATGGAAATGAGCTGTTTCAACTATTCTAAAACTGTCAGACAAATTACTTCAACAATGTGATCGTGTATTGCCTGTGCACAACTTAAATTTATGGCATTATGTCATGTAAACTGACTTAATTTCTTATATCAATAGTGGAGACATTGAACTAATGTGTCTCTTAAGCAAGGCTATTGCTATTTAGGCAGAAAACACCTTACATGTAATTTGAATATCTTGCAGGAATGCCTCAAGTTGACCTTCTGGGCAGTACGTAGTGTTGACCCAAATATAATCTGTCAGAATCCTAGGCTAAAATCCTGTAACAGAATGTATCCAGCTTCAGAATAAAGTAAAAACGTAGGCACTGGCTTTTTAATGCATTTCAAATTTAGAAGCTAGAGTTATTATGACTTCTCCACATTTTTAACATGCTAATCACAAAATCCCAGGGAAAGCCCTGGAGGGAGAAGAATGTTATTTCACACCTACTACTTCTTGCTTTGACAATGAGAAGTGACAGCATCTCTTTCACAGTAACATATTCCTCTCTGTGCTAATGGCTTGACAGTATGCTGACTAGGGCCTCTGTGCTGGATTTTTTCCTCCGTGTTCCTGCTGAAGGCCAGACAGCAAGAGACAGAGAAATGGTCACCATGTACAGTGTGGTTTCCTGGCGTTCCTGTCTCTTCACAGGACGATTTTGTGTGTCACTTACCACACAGTGACATGATACATATGCTTGAACTTTTTATGTATTCACCCACATGACAGTGGAGAATTACAAATTCACAACTTGCAGATTTGTAGATAGAGAAACATTGTGCAAATAAATGCAAAATAGCAAGCTCAGTTAAAATGCCTTCGTTACAGCTAATCGAAAATTCTTCAACCAGTGGAATTTCATGAGAACATCAGAAAGTCAAAACAAAATTTTAGAAGATTATTGCCACCTTGTTGTTATTGGCACAATAGTGGAGAAAAAAAAAAGCCAGGGTTAGTTACAGACTGCTGAAGACCCAAGCTGAAATCTTTTATTAGGTTTACAGTAAATAATTCATGTTCTTGTGTGTTTGTGAATTTTTAAAAAGATGGTTTGAAAAATAAAATAAGCAACCATAGGTTTCTCTCATTGCAGAATAATAAAAAAGGCATTATGAAAGCCTTTTCACACTCAGAAAACTGCAATAATAGAGCTTATCGATCCAACTCTAGCTTTGTTGAATTATGTGTTTAGAGTTATTACTATTCAGGCAGAGTCTTACTGTATCGCAACTTCATCACTCAGCAGATGACACAGATTTTGCAAGGTGAAGTGTAAGTAGTGTAAGTGTAAGAACTGATCTGGGAAGTATGGATTAATGTCTGGGGAGATGTGACATGAGGCCAAACAGTACAGTGTTTCTTCTATTCTTTTTATAGGTTGTTTTAACAGTCCCTATTGCCTAATCTACAGGAATATAAACTCATGATTGCTATAGCAATGTCAAAACTTGTAACAATTGCAAAAGTTAGTGTCTAATCATAGCAGAGATAAAAAATACATGTTTATAAATTCATTGTTATGCCAAATCCCATGTTATTTCAAGACCCTGCTGAAGAGCTGGAATTTGTTGTGTTGATTTGAAGGAAGCACTTTGACACAACATGTAGTTGTGCTGTGTGGTTTCCATTCTGACTGACAAGAGATAGAAGAAAAACCGGGCACAGGAAGAAGGAAGGAACAATTTTTTTTTTTTCTGAGCAGCTTGAGACAGGATGGAATAGAGAGAAATACTCTAGAGATATTTTGTTGTGGCTCTGTAATGCCATTTATCAATTTGTTATTCCAGAACAGTATTCCTTTTGTGAAATTAAGTTCAAAATACAATCCAGTTTAAAATATTGGCCACATAGATGTTTAATGAGATCCTTGAGACATTTTAACAGTTTTGCTTAATTAAAAAGCCAAAGAGAGAAGTACCTTAGTTTTGAATATGTGTGCATACTTCTATACTCATATGCCCAAATTGCTGGAGGAAATCCTCACATTATCTAAAGGGAGTAAATGCCCAGTATAATAGGGAAGAACACCTTTAATGTGAGAGGAACAGATCAAATTTGAAAGCAGTCTTTGAAATGTTATGATTATCATAACTGTTCCTGTTCAGAGGATGTGGAAACTAAAACTAACACTTAAAAATGCCTAAATCACTACTTCAGCATGTACTAACCTGTTTTATGAAGGTCTGACTGAGTCTTTCACTGCACAAGACTCTGTGTATAAATGTTAGTGTGTTGGTTATGACAGGAGAAATGATTGTCTGCTTATCCTCATGTGGTTTGGCTCGTCTAAATGTGCTTTCTTTTTCATGGGTCATGTCGTATGTGCAACTGCTAAGGCATCTAAACTTCTCCGATTGGCTTGGTCAAAGGCGTCTTCCTACATCAAGCTCTGACACAGCTTTTTGTGACTAGTCATCTAGAGTAATATGCTGATTAACTTTCTGTAAATCCTTACTGGTTGTGATTGTTTATTTGCAAGTTGCAAAATCATCAGCTTCTCCAGAGAACAAACATCAAACAGTTGCCTAGCAGCGTTGAGATGCACGATCACTCTTTTGCTGCTGGGACTGTAGCAAGGCAAAAGCCCAGAGACCAAGTGTGTTGACATATTGAGAATGAACATAGGAGCCTGGGTTTTAGATCATAATTCTAACAGGTGTTGTTTTGCCTGTCATGCTCTTTAAGAATCAAGCCCCCCAAATCACATTTAATGTGCTAATATTCCCACAGAACAATACGCAGGTTTCACCATTGGTGGTTTAAGACTAAGACTTTTTCTAGGAGGAAGTAGGGGTATTCACATGAGGTTATATTCTTGATGATGCTCTGAGAACTACTTTTCTTCAGGCTGATGGCCTTTTTTTTTGTCTTGCCTTGCCTTGAGAAATGGCCTACTCAAATTTTAGCTATATGCTATGACTGGAAGACATAAATGGCAATTTTGCTTCGATAGCAGATTCAATTGAAAATTAGGCCTAGATGATAGCAGTACAGGACAGGCAAAAGAAAAAAGGTGAGGAAATAAAGAGAAAGAGAGGGAGTAAGCAAAACCCACATGGATTTACCAGGTTTTTGTGGAGAGGGAAATCACCATTTACTTTCACAAAAATCTATAGGCATCATTAGAGGCTTCATTTGGAAAGCACAGCAGTATAACTGCATTTTCCGAGTACTGCTAGAAAAAGGACCTTTCTTTTCACTGCATCTTGATCACTGCAGCTTGGAATAAGCAATGACAAGAAAAGATGTCTCCTTTCTCTTTTGGCCTGTTGATGACCTCTGTGTGCATCTGGCAAAATAGAGCAAAGAGCCAAAGCTTCGGCTGCTAAAACATGATTTATATGTCCCATATGTGCCTGATGAAGTGGTTCTTGTTGTTTACGTGCTCATATAAGAGGAAGGGGAATTTTGAAGCCTGCAAAGGCCATGTCTGTCATAACAAGCGGAGCCAGGCACCATCTTGCAGCTGTGCATATTTAGATTTTGACCCCCTCCTCGGCATAACTTTGGGCTGTGTCGACCTTCATGGTGCCTTGCTATAGTCTGGAGAGTATGGCTATTTAAAGATTAGGGAGCAGACAGAATGGATGCATCACCTGTGGGGGAAAGAGAATTAGGGGTCTCAAAACTGTTTCCTCAAGATGGCTTTAGGCAAGATGTGCTTGCTGTGGTCAGCACACTGTTTTTAATAAGTGTTTTGTTTATTTGGCTTTATCAGATTATTCCTACTGTGGTAAGAGGAAACTCTACAAAAATAATCAATAAACCTTGCACTGATTTCTCTTGGACTGTTTAGCTGATGGGTTTATGAGGGAATAGATAATGAGGATGGTAGTGATAGCTGTCTTTAAAAATAGAGGCAGTACGGTACCCCAGATAATAAAAGTTCACAGCTGAATACAAGTGGCTTCAGCAAATGCTTACAGTTATGACTTTAAAACAGTTATTTTGAAGATAATCACAGATCTCTTCCACTAATAAATGCTTTATTTTCTGTGTGTGTGTGTGTGTGTTTTTAACCTTTTTTTTAACCTTTAAGGAAGTTTTTGTTTTAATTTGTACGATAATATGTTTTATCTGAGCTTGGAAGATGACCTGTTGTGTTCATTGTATTGCTAGCAAAGAATGTGACCAAATTTAGTTTATGCTTACTTTTATTTATTTATAGCATGCTTGAAGAAAAAAGAACTTAATGCAATGCAGTAGTGTCTGGCTTTGATCTATAATTATTCAAGATGCTTTCTATTGTGGTGCCCTGCAGATTGCTTCAATAATTAAGCTTTATGGATGCAGTTGTCAGACATAAAAACCCCACAAAAGATAATTTGCCAGCTTGTTTGACGTCTGCTAAAAAAAAAATTTTCATCCTGTATTGTGTTCTTTTCAATCCCCTACCAGGGTAGATGCATAAAGAAGCAGACTGCAAAATGCTGAAATCTTGCAGGACTTAGTTCAAGACAAGTCATCTCAGACAATGTATAATACCCTGATTTTTGAGCATTGCTCTCATGACCTGAATCACTTTCCTGTTTCCTAAATAACATAGCAGGAAACTCCCTCAATATCTTTTTTTTTTTTTTCAGGATAATAAATGTTTGATCCCTTTCAGGTTTTCTTGAAATAACAAAAAAGCAAATAGGGGAGTTTTTTTAAAAAATGATTTCTCCAGATTAATTTACATCTGTCTCTTATGTTTAACTTAAACAGGCGTTGCATAACCGTCCATGCCAGTTTGTGTGGCTTGGTAACCCAGCAGTTGTGACAAATATTGAGAAAAAAACTGATAGGCCAATAGAATGTACTAAGTGGCTCAAAAATGTGGAGACACCTAAAATCATAGCTAGTTCCTGGCACAAAAGCTGTAATGGATAAATTGCAAGTGCAAAAATCATAAAAGGCTGTATGCAAATTGGAAAGCAAACACTAACTCTCACTAAATGAAACTGAAATAAAAATAAATTGGGCTAAAAAAAGAACTAATCAGGAACTTATAAGAAATAGAAAATGCAGTTAAAATGTAGCTAGATTAAAAAATAAATGAGACAGGAAATAGAGAGAAATGATGAAAGCAATACTACAAGGACATAAAATTCAAAGAAAGTGTTTTAAAAGTTGTTTTGATGATGCAGTAGAATTAAACAAGCAAGAAATAGCTTCAAATACTGTTTTTGTTGGCAATATAAAAGAGGAATAACTCCAGGATACTTCAGGTTTGTGTGAGAGCAATGCAGTGCAACATTTGGATTTGAAGGAATTCTGTCAACCTTGTTTGAAGACTTTGTTCAAGAACTCTTTGCTTAAAGCTCATGGCAACAGTGGTCTGATCCAGCTTTATGGAACTCAGTACGAGTTTTACTTCTGACTTCCCTGGGAGACTTATTAGGCCTTAAACCTGCAGGAGCATTGAGCGTAATGCAAATAATGCTTTTATCATTTGGGATATTGAGCACTGCTGTGTGTTACATGCTCCTCTTTTTTGCTATCAGTGAGGCAGTGTATTTGCAGCAACCCACTGGCTTCTGGCTGTGCCGTTGGCCGTGGGGCTTGTGCAAACCAGCAGCTCAGCTTTTAACTTGGAGGGGCAGCAAGTGTAGTGCAGAGAGATGATAATGTCTTCACCCCACTGTGGCAACCAGCTGCCTGATGGTAGGCAGTGAAAAATGCTTTCCCAAAATTGGTTTAAGGCCAAGATCAAAGCAAATCACAGCACTTAGCAGAGTGCAGTTCTGGCCCGTGACTAGAGCTCCTAGGCAGTAGGAAATACGCACGACTGTGGTGTTAGTGATTTGAGGTAGGGAGGGAGATCAATAGCCATTTAAAGAAAACCCTAGAATTGTTCTTTGAAAATAAATATAATAAAAGTTCCAGTAATAAACATGGAAGTGCAGTACAGTCGAAATGACAGATGATTCCTATAATGAGGCCTGCAAATACATGGAAATATAAAGGAATTCCATAATGAGCCTCCAGCTTGTTTTTAATAGCTCTATTTGAGAAGAAATATGTTGAATCTCTGACTCCACTCTTACATTGCTTTTATCAGTCTCTTTTATTTTAGTCCCTTTATTTGTCAAGACCATGTACTGGCAATCTATTTGTGTACCTGCAGTAAGTCTTCTATATTTCCTGTCAGTGAATAATGAGGCTTCTCTAATCACCTGTTTGCACTATAACTACGGTGTTCTTTTCTCTCTGAATAAATTACAGGATACCAACAGCAAACAATAAAAAAAGCCCCAAATATTTGTAAATTAGGGTATGGGAGCAGAGACAGGAAATGGCCTGAAATTAATCACTGGGCAAAGAAAGAAAGCAGACTGAAGTTGATTGCATGATCACATTTGAGAATAAGTTGACATGCAAAGGCAGAATTCAGTAGGAGAGCGGTAGTGGTACCAAGTGCTGCCTGTTTAATAGCCAGCTCCCATCCCTGATGGGTGCATTGCACAAAACTGTATTGCTGGCAGTAGTTTGCAGTGAAAAAACATTGATTTTAAGAGGCCAAAAATGCGTGAGAACCACCTGTCCTTTACTGATTGAAGTTCATTTTAGCGTGGGAGCCCACACAGGCGCTGGCCGCGGTGGCACTGGTGCAGATGGTGGCTCTCTGGTGATGTGTGGAGACCTTGGCGGTGACTGCGCAGCGCCGCGCTGCCCCCCACACTGTGGTTCCTCACCTGAAGCAGCTCATATGCCTCTCAGTTTCTGTGTAAATCCAACTTTTTTTTAAAAAAAACATTTTTTTAGCTTTATTTTTAGGTCTGCTAGTCAGCTGTGAGCTTGTTTAGAAAGTATTCCCAGGAATACTTTCATTGGTCAGAAATGAAAATCTTCATACATATGTAATATTTCAAATTTGTTTGGGAAACATTTTAGTAACTTGTTCTGAAAAAAAGAAATTGATCCAAAAGTACTGAATTTTCTTATGTTTAATTTTCAGATTTAAGTGACAAGTCCAGAAAGTGACTTTTCCATGAAATACTGTCTCTCTGCTTACATACATACAAGTATGAGATACTGTAATTACATAATTCTTCTGGGAGAAGAGTTACTTAACGCTCTTTTTTTTTAGTTTTGCATCCTTTATTTTTTGCTGAAGGTGATAATGATCTAGGATTTTTGTTTAGTTACTTAACCTGGATAAATTGCAGCCAGGCTGCATATTTGACAGGAAGGTATAAAAGAGGATAGCATATATTTAAAGAGCCAATCAAGGACAAAAAATTGGACCTAGAGATCAGTAGTGCAAGCCCTGTTGAAAGCAGGGCTAATGTCAGAGCGGTGTGAGCTTGCCCTGAACCTTGCCCAGGAGGCTGCTGAGCACATGTGGCGATGCCAATGGCACCTTCTCTCTGGTCACGAGTTCCAGTGTTGGGTCATCTTTGTGCAGCCTCTTTTCAGCTTTGCCTCCTGTGTTTTGTGAGAAGAGTAGGGAAGTAGAGAGGAAAGGAAAATAATGACACTAAGGATAAGATTGTGCAGTCACAAAGTCTTATTTCTTTAAAAATTCCCTGTGGAACTATATTCGCCTGCCGCCTTTTGGCCTCTGAAAAAGACATTCATTTTTTTATTGCAACCTAACTTTATTTCACTGTTTTTATTTTTTTTTAGTATTTTTCCATTTTCCTTTAATATTAATCTCTGCTTAGTCTTTTTTTTTTTTTTTTAAATATATGCTATACATGCAGACTTCCTCAGGCCTCTGGTAAATAACACAAAACAGCAATTGCATTTCAAACAGTGTATTGGGGGCATTCTATACATAATTAACCATGTTAACATTACCTTGATGCCGTTAATAAATCAAAGCTCTAGATAAACTGAAAAATACAGCAGAAATGTAGCAGATCAGTTGGGCAAATCATCTATTTCTTTTTCCTAATAATTGAAAACAAGAGTGGAAGGTTTGTTTTTTTTTTTTTTTTTTTTTTTTTTAGGTGTAAGACATGCAGGGGAGTTTTGTAAGGATTGAGGATGTTTATGGGCAGGTCAATGACTCAACCTTCGGACAGAAAGCAATTATAGTGCACTTCAGTTGTCCAGATTAGGGATTTTGTTTATCTTGGGATGTCAGACAAGAAAGACTTTCTTTTTTTTGTAAATATTTTCTTCTTGTTTACACTCGGAATTCTGATGAAACAGTATAGTTTTTTAGCATAATGCTGTTTTTTTTATTACTACAATTGCAGTTAACATCCATCTTGGGGAACAGTATATCAAAAGTATCATATTCACATGCCCCTCTGTTTTAATACCTTTCTCTATACTGTTTCCTGCCAGCCTTGTCTTCTGTTTTCCTTGTGTCTCTCCCTTTCTCAAATACTAATCCCAAATCTTAATTTTCAGATCTCATAGCGTATCTCCCAAGAAGCAGAATGCACATTGAAGCTGCTCCTCCTCTTTGTTTAGCTTTGAGTTATTAATTGTACTTGGAAAAAACAGGTATCAAAGCCAGTTAATATAGAGACCATGCTGAGGCAAGTTTTTGACAGTTTTATTACTTAATTGTCCTATAAACACTAATAAATGTTTTAAGTGTTCATCAGGCAGGCAGAGCTGCTGAATGCCTGCTTTGCTTCAGTGTTTACCAAGGGCAGCCCTGTAGAGTCCCAGGCCCTAGCGACAGGAGAAGAAGCTGGAAGAAAGGAAGACTTGCCCAGGGTAGAGGACGATTGGGTCAAAGAGCACCTAAGACACCTCGATACCAACAAATCCATGGGCCCTGATGGGATGCACCCCAGAGTGCTGCGTGAGCTGGCGGATGTCATAGCCAAGCCACTCTCCATCATCTTTGAAAGATCCTGGAGAACGGGGGAGGTGCCGGAGGACTGGAAGAAGGCCAATATCACACCAGTCTTCAAAAAAGGCAAGAAGGAGGATCCAGGCAACTACAGGCTGGTCAGCCTCACCTCCGTCCCCGGAAAAGTGATGGAACGGCTCATACTGGCCGTTGTCTCCAGGCACGTGGAGGACAAGAAGGTGCTCAAGACTAGTCAGCATGGATTCGCGAAAGGGAAATCATGCTTGACTAATCTGATAGCCTTCTATGATGGGATGACCAGCTGGATAGATGAGGGGAGAGCGGTGGATGTCATCTACCTTGACTTCACCAAGGCTTTTGACACCATCCCTCACAACATCCTCCTGGACAAGCTCCGGAGGTGTGGGCTGGATGAGTGGTCGGTGAGGTGAACTGGGAATTGGCTGGATGGCAGAACTCAGAGGGTGGTGATCAGCGGTGCGGAGTCTAGTTAGAGGCCTGTGTTGAGTGGAGTCCCCCAGGGGTCAGTCCTCAGTCCAGTCCTGTTCAGTTTATTCATCAACGACCTGGATGAAGGCACAGAGTGCTCCCTCAGCAAGTTTGCAGATGATACGAAGCTGGGAGGAGTAGCGGATACTCCAGAGGGCTGTGCTGCCATCCAGAGGGACCTGGACAGACTAGACAACTGGGCGGTCAAAAACCTCATGAAATTCAACAAGGCCAAGTGCACGGTCCTGCACCTGGGGAGAAATAACCCCAGACACCAGTACAGGCTGGGGACCGACCTGCTGGAGAGCAGCTCTGCAGAGAAGGACCTGGGCGTCATGGTGGACGACAGGTTGACCATGAGGCAGCAGTGTGCCCTCGTGGCCAAGAAGGCCAATGGCATCCTGGGGTGCATTAAGAGGAGCATCTCCAGCAGGTCGAGGGAGGTGATCTTACCCCTCTACTCAGCCCTGGTGAGGCCACATCTGGAGTACTGTGTCCAGTTCTGGGCCCCACAGTACAAGAGGGATGTGGAGCTGCTGGAGAGAGTCCAGCGCAGGGCCACGAGGATGATCAGGGGCCTGGAACATCTGCCCTATGAGGAGAGGCTGAGGGAGCTGGGCTTGTTCAGCCTGGAGAAGAGAAGGCTGAGAGGGGACCTGATCTGTGTCTATAAGTGCCTCAAGGGAGGCAATGAGGAAGATGGGGCTGGCCTCTTTTCACTGGTGGTCACTGACAGAACCAGAGGAAATGGCCACAAATTGAAGCATAAAAAGTTCCACGGGAACTTAAGGAAGAACTTCTTGACGGTGAGGGTGACAGAGCCCTGGAACAGGCTGCCCAGAGAGGTTGTGGAGTCTCCTTCTCTGGAGATCTTCAAGACCCGCTTGGATGCAGCCCTGTGCCACGTGCTCTAGGTGGCCCTGCGTGTGCAGGGGGGTTGGACTAGATGACCTCTAGAGGTCCCTTCCAACCTTAGGCATTCTGTGATTCTGTGAATCTATTGTGGGTTATATGGCTGCCTCTTGTGCTTATCTGCACTACTGAAGAGGGAAAAGCTGCAGAACAATAAGGACACATAGCAGTTTAACGTCTGAGTTATGTTACACAAGTGATTACACTGCAGAGACAGGTGATAACTGAGACCAAATATTTTAATGTAATCCCTGGACTATATTGGTGTACCTCTACAAGCACTGTTTTGGGTATCTTTGCCTCACTCATGCTGCTGTGTGGGATAAGCACTCTCCAAGGCTAAAACTAAATTCTAACTTGATTCCTTTAGTTACCATTTGCCTCGTAGATATGTAACTTCACAGAATTTTGTATGGTATTTGGGGAAGTTTTAGGACTGAAATAAACCTCTCTTACAGTAACAATATCCTGTACATTCTCTACGTGGATGTCTATATGTGCAAAAGCTTGGGTTATTATTTTAAATCTGAAAAAAGTCTAAATAAGTTCAAAATTGCATCTGTACATCTTTCCAGACACTAACAAAAATCAAAAGGGTATGAATCATTCACCTACAGAGCTGCTCTGTGCCACTGCTAGCTGCATCATCTAAAATAAACAGAATCACTTCTTCATTGTAGCTGACAGCTGTATTGTCCTTATTATTTCGTGTTCTTCACAGGAGGGATATGTTTCTGTTACATTATTATTATTCAAAACTATGATCAGTAGGCGTCACCTTCCTGGAAAGTCAGGCAGAGGAAGGATGAAAATGAGGTGTATCTATTTAGGTGACATTTCATTTCTATTTGTGGCAGATATTTCATGGTGATAGATTTCAATGCTCAAATGACCAAAAAAAAAAAAGTAAGATTGAATAGTGTTAACAATAGAAACCTATAGAATCTTTGCTTTCTTTTGAACTGCAGAGTTCAATATCATAAAAGCCTCTCTTGAAGTGACTTTATGGTTGTATCAGTTCATTTAGGAAAGATCGTTTGGTGTCTGCATCACTATTAAAATAGTAGCTTAGTGCCTCAGTGAGCATCAAAGTGAATCCTTTAGTTGCCTCCAAATACTGCATTCACTTTGGTTCAGTTTGCAGAGTGGCTTTGCTCTTCATGAACAAGATGATGACAGAATGGACAGAATGTATGTGTTCATATAAATCTACGAATATATTCAAGGATGTTTATGGAATCCACTTGGTACTTACAGATATGGTTCTGCAGGATCTTGAAATGAGAATATGAAATTTGGCGTATTCAGTCTTTTCACTTGAGATATTAAATAGTGTCTATACCTTAGAAACTGTTGAAACTTTTATTTAAGAAGTGGCAAAGTAAGGTATTTAATAGTGGGCATCTAAAAATAGGAGCAGCTAAAAAATCACTGGCTAGCTTTCAAACAGACACTTTGTTTTAGAATTCATATTGTTTTAAGGTATTTCCTTTTGGATAAGATAGTAGGACACTATGAAACATATTTTGAGTTTTAAAGCTGTTAATTATAATTCTTTAACTGCTCATCTCTTTTTTTTTATTTACATGTGATGAGAAAAGATAAATTCAGCACTGCTGAGGAAACCAGTAATTGCCTAGCAGCTAGTACCTGAAATCCAATATAGGGCAAATGAAGGAAAAATGAAACTTTTTTTTTAACTCA
Source organism: Crypturellus undulatus (assembly GCA_013389825.1). Taxonomy (NCBI): domain Eukaryota; kingdom Metazoa; phylum Chordata; class Aves; order Tinamiformes; family Tinamidae; genus Crypturellus; species Crypturellus undulatus. The sequence continues at coordinate 17,342 of VWPW01009949.1, forward strand.
CATATGCATGTGTACGTATCTATATATGTGCATGTACATACGCTCTAGTACTTCCAAAGCACTAATCTCAAAAGGTGTGAAGCTTAAGGAAAGCAATGGAAATGTAAAATCAGATGCAAATGGAATGAAAATTTAGATTATTTAACAGCGCAAAAGTGATATTTCTGCAATTGGTAAACTGGTTGATTTTGGCAAAATGCCTTCTTGTATCGCTGCTGAATTGGAGGTAGAAACTGAAAAATACTCTCAAATTATAGCATCAGCTGAAGATAGCTCTCAAAACAGGTAAGAACCTGAATATTCTTAGTCCATGAACCAGTGAATAAGGTACCTATCTAAAGCAGGTTGTAAACACTTAGAACTGTTCATTTTAAAAGGAACTTTCAATCGTGTCAGTCTATTTCCCCATCTTGCTCTGAAGAAGAAAAGATGACCATATTAAAAGGGTACCTTCCAAACTCTGGAATGCTGACTGTGTGCCTGAATTTTCTTGCCATGGGAAGCAGTTGATGGAGAGGGAAGAAGCTGCCATGTGTCTGAGTCCAGAGGCTAGGGAATGGTGATTTAAAAAACAAACAAACAAAACCTAAACACTAAGCCTCAGTTTAGTTTAACTCAAAGCAGTAATCCAGCTCCCTAGATTGACAGTCTCATGGTCTTTGATATACAAATGAAGTCTACTAGCATCTGATGGACAAACTTTCAGGAGCCCAGGTGATTTCTGTGTCAGGTCTACAGAACATGAGGATTTACAGTAAGAATTTGAATGTTACATTAATTGAGAAATTTCAAGTTAATAGCTGTAACTGGAAACAATAATTTATTCACAACATGACTTAAAATCATTCTGAAAGTTGTGATTGAGAAAACATAATTTCATGGGGAGACAAACAGTATGGACATAAGTGTCTTGTATACGGAAAGCCTCAATTTAAGCTTCTATTCTTGACCTCTTCATAAACTATTCCATTCTTGACCTCTTCATAAACTATTTTTTTCTGTATGTCTAATCATGTGCGGCAATATAGGTTGATTCACATGACTAGTGACAGCTAAAATATGTATATAAACAAGGCCAAAGCAAGTGACAGCTAGAATCAAATGAGCATATGTGTGGAGTCCATAGAGGAACCTTGCCACTTTTGTTATGCACAGTAAATGGATATTAGATTAGTTAGGGATTGGAAGGGTTTAGAGTAAATGCATTGAAGGCATTTATGAGCTACCTCCTGCTTGTGTAGTAAAGCATTAATGCTGTTGGCTGAGGGTGGATGCTGAGTGGTACATCATCCGTGGTATCAGCTGAGCAGTTTGGGAGAATGTTTCTCTTTTCCTCTGCTGAAGCAATTTCTGAACTGATGGCATTTTTTGCCCAAATCCTAATTCCTGCATTTGTTTAAAAAGGAACCACCAAAAAAACCCAACACTGTATGTATAAAATCTTTTCCACAAGTTGTAAAAGTATTCAGAAGATCATTCCATATTCCTTTTTTAATCATATTTGATCCTTTTCTTATCAGTGAGGAGTTGAATGACAGGAATAGTTCCTCCTTTTCCCTAAAGAACAGTTGGCATAGAAATGAACTCTTTATAACCTATGATAGAGAGAAGAGTTTACTTTGTAAACTGTTTTCTATTTCTAGTTATTTTGTGTATTGTCAATCATCAAGTGCTTTGAAAGGCTGAAACACTGTAGGCTGAAGTACGGTGACCTACTACTCTTTCACTTCAAATGAATAAAGTTGCAGATACAGTAGACATTCAGAAAGGGAAAAGATTATACTTTTTAAGGCAGAAGGGGATTTGGCAGAATACAGATATATATGTCTAGGCAGTATGTTAGGGCTCTATGCTAACCCAGAAAGCAGAAATACGCTTTTGATTTAGTCTAATAATATAATACTGTAAAAATTCAAGTCAGTATTTGATCTCCACCTAGGATTAGGGGTTCAGTCCTAGATTCATATTCCAGTGAGAATTCTTCAGTTAGAACAATTACTTCTAAATTTATTTTTATGTTTTTCAGGGTTTCAAAAATTAACTGTTGCATCTTTGCAAGTTACAAAATATGAAAAAGTTAGGTTTAAAGAAAAGCTTATGCCTAGTTAAAATGGTGTTTTGGGATTCTTTTCTACAGCTACAAACTTCAGAAATTTTTATTTAAATATGTACAGGCTCTTTATCTCAGAGATTTTCAGAAAAAGTAGCATGCACCTCAATTGTCATGAAGCCTGTCATAAAACTATGAGTTTATTGAAATTAATGTTCTCCTGTAAGGCTTCCTTTCAGATTCAAATGGAGAAGTGTAGAGCTGAGAATATCAGAGTATTCACTGTCTAAACTATTTGGACAGTCTGCGATGAGTATTTGACTTTGAAAGTTAGTTGCACCTCCTCTGCATAGTAAGAAAATCACCCTAGAAAGCAATTGGAAAGGAGATAACATTTAGGCGAATGTATTTAAAAAAAAATAAATCAACTTAGGGAACTGAATAAAAATGTACCTACCCTTCTGGGTAAGATTTTGAGTAGTAGTGATGCTCCTCCTTTCTCTAAGTAGCCAAACCAAAAGCTTGAGTTACACAATGCACCTGTAGAACCTCTGCTCATTCTGTAGCGCATCTAGAAAGGACGTGGTATCCCCCACCAACATATGTGGCAAACCCCCTCAGACATGGGTCACTCAGTATCAGCATCTGTCACTTGCTGTACCTCGGTATGTAATGCATATACATTAAATATGCATGCAAATATATGTACATAAGCGTGACTTTTTTTTTCTCCATGCATACTTCTGTATTTGCTGTTTCTCTGGGAATGCCATCTTCTTAAGTTGTAGAAGAAAATGTGCCCAGACACCCAAACTATCTTTCCCTCTGTTACTTCTTTCTATCTGTTTTTGAAATGTTTGAGTGGTATTTTTTTAGGATGTATTCCTTTCTTCTTGATCACCATTCAATTGTTTCCAGAAAATGACTCTTACAATAACAGTTCCACTGGAAATATTAACAGTTGTCATGCAGATGTTATAGTTTGGGGAAATGAAACTCATTTCAGACTAATAATTTTGTGAATAGTTTTTCAAATGCTTCTTACACACCTAATCCAGGATGCAATATTTCAGCTGTTGGTACATATTCCTGTCCCAGGAACCATGCTGCCAGGAACCACGCTGTTAGAGAACATACAGTTTTAAATAAGAATAAATAAGAATAATTCATTTTCCCTTATTCATTGACCAACATTAATGAACTGCAACCAGAGATTGATTTGCCTGTTGTAATGGCAACTGACTGTGCTTAGTAATTTTGCAATAGCCAAGAGCGCTTTACAAAATAATCGATACTATTGAGTACACAATAGTAGCTTTCTGTTTGCACAGTGCATCTTCTTTAGCCTTCATATCACAAAAAATGTTCTCATAAACTCTGTGAATTCTGTTCGTGACAATGATTGATAGGCTGCTACCACCATGATGTGCTGTATTATTCATATACATCAGTTGAATTTCTTCTTTCAGGTTGTCCTTTGCTGTCAAGCAAAGTATTGCACTTGGTAAAGAAGAATCATGCAATATAATTTGTGGGGCTTTCTAGAATTAAAAAGTATGCTATATAAAACGTAATTGTGAAATACTTCATTTGGCATTGTTACCTTTCTCCCTGTATCCTCTGGAGGAAGGACTTACCAGGCAAGTTCCTCTCGTAGAGCCTAACATAAGAGATTTTATTTCATCTGTTAGACCTTAAAAAAGGCCTAAATGTTATTAGAGTGCAGATATCTCACAATTTGGTTTTGAGTTTTGCTTTATACTTCTGTCTGTTTGATGGGAAGGAGATTGGTTCTTAATTAAAACTCGGAAATCATTCAGAAAAAAATCAAAGATGTAAGGAAAAGATGCAGAAAAAAAAAACCAGTATCTTCTGATCATTTGCATTTTAAGAGTACCTCCTCTCCAAATCCAGAATTTATTCTGCGATGTTTTCAGCTTGATTTCACCTTAGTTCCTCTGTCCACATGGTTATATCACTTAAAAGTATAAGTCTTGTAAAAGAAATGAATACAAAGTGGTTAATGAGTTCTGGCAGTTTTGTGGGAGAACAATGTGAGCATATGGACCTCAGTCTATGGCCCTCTTGCTAGTTCAACCCAAATCCTAGTAGTTTGAGGCAATGAGATTTTACTGTCTGAGATTTTCTTGAGGATGGAATAGGGGCAGCACCAGCTGTAGTATATATTTTTAAGTGTTGTAACATACCTTAGTGCTTGAGTAACCTGATAATGAAATATACAAGGGCTAGTCAGGATATAGAAAATAAAAGCATGAATTATTGATTTTTTTGACACTTGTATTCTTTATTGCGCCATTTCCAGAACATTTCAATAAACCTGTACTGGTGTCTTGTCACTTGATGTTTTTTTCAATAATTAAGTTAATTAAGTGTTTGCTTACTTCATGGAAATTTGTCAGAACAGAAATTTGTCTGTTGCAAATGGCATATTACCTATCACTATGATATGTTACGGATACTGAGTACAATTCTGTAAGAGTTAGTCAAATAGAGTCCTTTCTTTGAGGTTTATTTTATTCTTCCATTCACTCTGACTCCAGGGTTAAGTTCTAAAACTACTGCTGTTCTAAAGATTGCATAATACGCAGCATAGTACTACAATGGTAACAAAACCTGTTATTTTAAAATAAAGTGCATCCGTATCAGCTGTTTAGAGCAGAGCCTCTAAAATCAAATTCTGTGCATCAAACTGAGTAGAATATATAACAAATTAGACTTCACTATTTCAGCATGAGTGGGCTCTGAAGAAGCACAAATGTAAATTGAGAGGCATATTGTTGATTCAGAGGTGACATTTATTTTTGTTCTGCACAATTTCACAAGCACTAAGTCATGAAGGTGCTAACATTTTAAGTGAATTTTACTGATTTCAGTATGCAAATTTGCACAAACTCTATATGTAGCTTTAAGTAGAGTTATTGCTCACTTTGTTTGTGCACTTGCTCATTTCTCTGCCTTGTATTTGATGTCATGCTGAAGTCTTAACCATTCCTCTGCAAAGCACTCTACCACACTTTCGGCTTTAGTCCTCTTCTGTGTTTTGTGAATTAGACAGCCTAGATAATCTTGGGGAGCTTCTTGTCTTTTTGATTGTTTTTAGTCTTTGTATGTTTCTGACACTCTGCAGGTTTCCTCGAATAACTGAGGCATTTTAAAGCCCACTGCTAATTAATTTGCAAGAGCAATAAAAATGTGACACAAGTATATTGACCCAAGTATATCTGAATTAACCTCGACACAGTCTAGACGATCTTTTAAAACAATAATATAAAATAAAGGTTAGTTTTCCTTTGTAATTTTAACAATGATATAAGTTAGAAAGCATTATCTTTTTTTCCTTAAAGATACTTTATCAGGAACTGATGTGCTCAAAAACTGGGCCAGTCTAGAAACTGAATGATTTTTCTTAATTCCTTGTGAGTGTGGATGTTAGATGCTTTAATGTATTTGCTGGGGTTTCCAGGCTTCTTGATGATCATCAATCCTGAGAACAGATAGGACATGTCACATTATCCTGTCCTGCCCATGCTGGTTGTGCTCTCTTATGCCTATAGAATACAATCTCAGTGAAAAAATAGGCAAAGTAAAAGGAGACACAAGCAGCAAATATAAACAGTAATAGTATCATCTCTGTATAAAATGGATGAGAGCAGTGGAATGTAATAGTATTTTGTTCATAACTATTCGTTGTTCATAAAGAGGTCAGTCTTGCTTTTTTGTTTTATTTGTGTTTGTTTTTATGTTTTTTTTTCCAAATGAAGCTACTTCAAAATTATTCTGGCCTGAGCCAGAATTTATTCCCAAAGTATTTTGAGATGTGATGCTACTGATAAAGTTCTCTGATAGTCACGTTTTCTGCATGTGTATTGTATCCATTATACTTTGGTGATAAAAAATATGCACTGGTGACTGACAGAATTTGGGCCAAGGTAGCTGGGTCAAAAGAACACTTAGTGCAGTGATTTCCTGGCCATGGAAGTACATGACTATTGTTAGCAGACAGCAGCTGTTATATTTGTCCCAAACTGTAGCTTGGGTCACTTCATTTCAGAGTAAAGAAGCAAAGATGACTTCTCAGACAAGTGAAAGCCACACAGTGAAGTGTACGTGCTTTGGTCACAGTGGGAGACTTCAAATAAGAAAAATGAGAGCTTCATTCTGCTTGTCAGTCAATAAGAAACTTAGAAATGGAAGTAGTAGTTTAACTACCTGCCTTTCTTTTTGGTTCTTGTCTTGCATAATTGAAATTGAAAGAACCACTTACTCAGGAAGCACATAATAAAAATGTCCTCTCTTGTTTTACTCAATCCAAGTGGATTAACATAACAAGTGTTCCTCCTCCAGATGAATTATTAATGCTATGGGGAATACTTTTTTTTGAAGCATCTATCTGTTGTGTAAGACTAGTTGACACTGTCCTTTCACAAGCAAATGCCTAAGCTTCCTGAAGCCAAGGACAAGTCTCCTTTGCTACTGAAATAATTCAGTGAGCACTTAAGAAAAACATTTAAGTAGCTTCGATTCAAGTAGAAGACTAATGATTCCTTGTATAGCAGCAGAGGTCACTGACTATTTTAAATAGCTGCGCTTTTCTTTCAGTTCTTCTACCTGCAAGATAAACTATTGATATCAAATAGATGACACATGATAATCTCTCCCTCATGAAGGCAATTTAAAATTCATAGATTCACTCCCTCCTCCTTCCCCCTCCCCTCCAAATAAAAACTTTTTTTTTTGCAATTCAAACATAGAGTTCAATAAAATCTTTTAAATTTCTTACATGATATTAGATTTGATTTTTCATTTGAGATGTTGATCTTAGGTCTATATGTCAGAAAGATATTGAAAATATTTTGAATCCTGCCACCGTTGCTATACTGCTGACAAAAAGCAGCGAACTTTCTGTAACTCTTTCTACATTTAAATTTAACAACTTTTAAATAGAAAAAAATAGTATTTTACTTATTTTGTAAAAATTACCTATCCCTCTTAAGTGACATTTGCAAAAAATGTGCAAAACAAAACTGTGCAGCACAAATTACTATTATTCTAAAGAATAATAAATTTAATACAGAATACCAGTAGTAAATTCTGAAATCAAACACTTCACTTGTAAAAATGACAGTTATGTAATGGATAGAATATCTTATAGAAAACAACTTGGTATTCCTCTCAGATTTATGAATTTGCATTCATGAACAGCAATGATTCTGATTGACAGATGAAATTATATACCATTCAATAACTGTTTTAATTGTTTGAAATATCAATTACTCTTATGCTGTAAGATAATACAGGCAAATATTAGGAAATGCAGATTGAGAGATCCAGTGTGAAAGTACACAAAGTGTGTTCCTATGGCTTTTACAGTTTTATACTATAGAAAAAAAATATGGAAAATGCCAGCACAGATTTATCTTCTGAGATGAAGGGTGAGATATATCAAAGTGCTTCTAAATATCTATTTAAGTATATGAGGAAAATTCTGCAATTGAGGCTGTCCAAAGCCCAGAACATTCTTTAGGATTGCTTCCAGTTACCCCTTGAGAGGTCTCGAGCACCTGATTACCACTTACCATCCTCCTGGAATGCAGATGTAAAACATATCACATCATGACTCCTGTGTTACGTGAAAATGGAAGGTGTTAACAGAATAATAAGGCTGCTGACTTGCGTCAGACTTTAGACAGATCTCAAATAAGTATTTCAAATGTTTTCAAGTGGTGCAACCATTTCAGAGACTCCATGAAATTAATTTATTTCACCCCAACATATTTACAGAATTATAATAAGGTAGTGGGATTTGGGTTGGTCTGTGAGTGCATTTTAAGATTGTTAAAGTTGAGTGTTTAAGAGGTGGACAGACTTCTTCTTCTCCTCCACACAGATAGCACCATATCCTCATGAAGGCAATTTTAGACAGGATATTGTACTTGCCAGGAGCACCAAACACTTGTTCAAGCACTGAGTATATGAAGCAACCCCATGGCTTGTCTCTCAAAATTTACATCTTTCTACTGACTGAACTTTAATCAGCTGAATAGGTGTCTTCACTGAAGAACAGCTCAAGGATCAGTGAGATGTGTTTTATTTTTAGCCTTCTTTTGGGCTGACTCAAGCTACTTCATTGGCCTGCACTTGTCTTGTGTCTTAGAAGTTTTGAGGAGTGTCCTGTTTGCTTATTTGATCTGGTTCTGCAACAGTGAATTTAAGGAGAACTTGGCAAACTTCCCTGGGACATGTAGGGCATGTAGAAGGCCTGTGAATGCCCGAGTGCTTCAGCCTCCATCCCTGAGGCAGGGCTGGTGGGTCGCAAGTCCAAGTAAAACCTCTCTCCAGGCACAGCATGGCCATACAGCAGTTCTGCCTGTAGGACTCCTAGCATTAGACAAAATGTGCACATCAACATGATTCAAATCAGTGATCTGATATAAACTTACTGTTAGAATTAAATTGTAAAAAAATGTTTTGATGGCTTTACTTTGTGCTGCTAAGCTTTATGCTGAGGTCACTTATAATTGGTCTTCCTTTAACTGACATACATAAATACATACAGTGGAAAGACCTGCTGATGGCCTAGATGCCATACTTTGTATTCGGCAGAAATACAGCTGTATGCCAATACCTGATCTGGATCAAATTCGTACTGCTGATTGATTTTAGAGTGTAGAAATCTGGAAGAGATAATGATGTAACCACAGCCACTATTCTTACCTTATCCAATGGCTCATAAGCTAATAGCTAGGAGTCAGCTGGTGAAGAACCTGCTAGAGAAATCTAGATTTAATATTAGGTTAATTCTATTCTGAATATATGTTCTAAATCATTTAAAATATAAGAAGTGTGTGTAAGTGTGGATTTATTTTTTGTTAAATTTCAGGATTTCAGTGTTGCAAGAGAATATATTTTTATGAAGAAGAAAGCAAGGGAAAGTTATGAAACAGGTGGCCTACTGAGTGTAAAGTGGAACTAGCAGAGAGGTATTCAAAGGAATTAGTGTGTCATTCCATTCGGTTCTCAGTTATCAGTAATCTACAGTACTTAACAGTTTGTGCATACCTTTTTGAGAGTATTACACAAGATGCTGAGAATCTTTTTTCCTTTAATCCACAGGAGATGTGTGCGACTCAAATCCATGTGAAAATGGTGGCATCTGTTTATCAGGATTAAATGATGACTTCTATTCATGCGAGTGTCCTGAAGGCTTCACAGACCCCAATTGTTCTAGAGCTGTGGAGGCTGGTAAGTGCAAACTTTAAATGTTGGAATAACTATTTCAATATCCCATTACTTGTGGCTGGTGATTGTCTACTGAGTTTTGTGTAGTCATTAATGCATTGTTACTTGTGCTTTCTCCTTATTTCTGCGTCATAGAAATCAATGTCATTACTAGAATACAGTTCAAACAATATCTCAGAAGTGCATCTGTAAATCAAAATCTCTTACAGAAGTTGACTGTTTCACTGAAAAAAGCACATTGTAGTTGTGACTGAACATAACCAATGGGAACATAGCACCAATTAGAACCCATTGGTGCTAAAATTCTTCAGAATATTCTTTAGCTGATTTCAGTGACTTAATCTCATTTCAAGCCTGGTTTCCGTTAGTTTTATGCCTAGGTTGAGACAGTAATTAGTTAATGAAGCTAAGTTAGAAAAGCAGTATGTGGTAAATCATAATCAGATATTATAGTCATTTAAAGAAAAAAAACCCTACAGAATAGTTAACCAGCTGGGGGCTGAAATTGATCATAGACCACAAGTCAAATGTGTTGAGATTTTGTAATGTGTGTATGCCTCAGAGTCACTGTGGGCAGCTGTAAAACATGCAGCAGTTGAGAGTTCTCCTATGGAAAACTCTAAGGAGAAAGTGCAGAGGAGAAGATGAGAGAGAGCCCATTATGTCACGGGCCATCCCAATAGCTTCAGTGAAACAGAATTGCTGCAAGCTGATCAAGCTTACAAATTGTTCTGAAGTGGGTACAAAAGTATATATGATAGAGTCAAATAATAATAAGCAGATGCTACTGTTTAAATATCTACAGCTCCTGTAGCACTACCTCTTTGTGGTAGTCATGGCTATTGCAATAGGAAGATAAAAGATAAAAGAGAAGCCAGTATCTTGTCTTGTTTGTATTAGGAAAACAAGCTATAGCTGTTGTGACTCTGGGCAGTCTCTGTTATCTGAAAGCCTTGCTTGCCCTGCTTGCCTTTATTTTGCTGGCAACCAAAGTATTTGATAGTAGTACTGCCTTTCAGGTATTTCATATTTTATATGCATGTTTGTAATTCATCGAACTGGGTTACGCTAATAGGCCTCAATGTGTGCTGGTAGAGTTCACGGGTTTTGTTTGTGCCAGGGCAGAAGGACAAAACCAACAGCCTAGTGGAGAGCCTAAGCTTTTACAGACAGCTCATTGCAGCCATCATAGCTAGTTTCAGCACCTTTTTAACACTAATGATCTTAAAGGTACTTTTATGGTTTTCATAAAAAAAAATAAAGGCCACAGACACAACTCCAATGCACTGTTCCGAGGTCTTGATGAGATAATGCTGGCAAAACTTAGTCTAGGAGCTGATGGGTTATTTTGTTTGCTTTTGAAGATCATATGAAATCCTATTGTGATAGCTCCATTGCAATTTACAACTGAATATTAACAAGGCTTGAAAATATATGTATATTAACTGAATTCCTCAATCACTTCTACACGGTCGAAATCTCTATCATCTGGTGAGTGGAATAAAAAAAATCAATAATTTGAGAATACAACTCATATGCAGATATACTACATTTTATACAGAAGAAATAATGATTGGACAACTTTTAAATGAAGTTTTTATTAATTCTTTTTTAGATTAAAAAAAGAAAGTGTTAATTCAATTTCTGCTTTTCCTACTTGATTATGCTATGTGTATGCAAGCAGAGACTAACTGTAACTTTCTGAGAACTTTAGAAATAGTTAGTGTGGGAGAAAAGTATTCTCTGTTTTCTGGTAAAGGCTTCCTGGGGTGATGCAGCCCCTTCCCCAACATAGTCATGAAACTAATGCAAAGCTGGTAATCCAAAATAGTACTCCTATGAAAATGATAACAAATAATGTAAGCAAAGTAATTATGCATCAGACTCAGTTGATTTAAACTCTGGAGTGTTTCTGTTAGAATAGTTGTTGAAAGATGGGTCTGGTAGGAGCCAAGCAAAGTACTGCAAGAGTCTCTGTGTTCACTTTTATTGAGACTGCTTTTTAGAGGATGTAAGATTGGAGAGGCAGTGCTAACAAACATTACTTCCTTTTGGCTTTTTAATGAATTATTGCCAAAAAGTTATTTCTCTTACCTTGTAAAAACTCAAACCATATTTTTTTTGTTCCATCGTGTTTTGTAGAGGTGCAGATACTAAGCTGGATGAAAAATGGGCATTTAGGAAGTTAGGAGACATAGAATAAAAAGAAATTGGGAGGAGAGGAGGGAAAGAGAGAGATATCCGTCATTTGTTCCTTTTTCTTGTTAGCACTGAACAGCACACGTGGAAAGCAGGTCGGTGTTCTGTAGAACCCTCTCATTAGATGCTCCACCATTAGACATTATTCACTGGTGGTGACAGCGAATTGATTATTCATCTCCAGACCTTAGCCTTAAAACCACAAATTTTCAAGAAATGCACCTTAGACAAGAGGAGTTCACAGTAACACATAACAGGATTTTTACATACTTAAATGAGTGAATTAAAAATGAAATGCACATGTTTTATATTAGTATAAAAGAAGAAAGATAGATGCATAAAAATACTTGAGATTAGGAAAATTAAATCTCTTACCCAAGTTCCGCAATCAAGTTTCAAGAGAGTTTGAGTGTTGTATGTATGTTCAAGGGCATAAGAATGTAATGGAAGTTATTAATTTTTATTAGCTTAATAAAGGTAATACATAAAGTAATCTGACATGATCTGACGTTTAATATCAGGCTAATTCTTACTGGCACTTTTTTTCTAAATGTTATCCATGGAAGGTCCCGACTTCTCTGTCATACAGCTCTTCTATTTTGCACTTTTATTTAGGTACTCAAGTTCTAAGCTGTTTATATATTTAAAGTTACTAATCATATTCTGATCATACTCCCCTTCTAATGGGCGAAGCCTGCCTTATTTTTTGTATTAACTTATACTAAATTCTCTACATAGGTTGTGAAAAGACTTGAGATGGAGTGATAGGTCTATAATATTAGCTTGTTTGTATAGCCAAATAGTTTCAGTGGTCTTTGTATTCTAACTGATTCTAAATATCTGATAAGCTGGTGGAGGATAAGGTGGAGGGAAGCTGGAAAAACTGCATTCTGATTCTTTGCAGTACAGCACATCATCCAGTGAGGCACAAGAGGATTTAGCTAAACAGATAAGAGCAAAAGGTAATTCTGTCAAACTTTACAAATAGTAGGATGTTTTCCAAAGTAGTGAGAATACCAGGGCCTGAATTACTTTCACAGCAGACTCTTGTATCACTGACAACATGAACTGTAATAGTGATATTAAAATGCATTACAGACAACAAATTGACAGAGCTGACATTTAGCTAACACAGGTGTCTTGCAGAAACAATGTAAATCAGAGTACCCATAAACTGCTGCTGTTATGTGCAGTGAGCAGAACTCACATGCACTGTTCAGGAAAACCACGAATGTGATGGACACTGCTTGAAGGCAGAAATTACAATGTGACTATATGCTCTGAAATTACATTGGGGAAAATATGAGATTGAGCCTATGTACTGTTCTGTTTGGTGTATACAGAGGGGAGAAACAACAAAAGAAATACAGGAACTGAAGGTAAAAACTACAGAAAAGGGCAGTTAAATTTAGAATGCCATAAGACTGTCAGACCATGCTGTTGATGTTTGAAAAATGAGCAACGTGATCCTTTGGATATTTCGAATCTTATACTCAATAGTTGTCTCTGAGGATAAAATGAAGAATAGGTTTAATCTGCATGAGAGAATAAACAATGTACAATAGAAAGGTCGAAGAGCAGCAAGCACTTTAGGCTTTTGGAGGCAAAGCACCTCCAAAGTTGCCTTCCAGTAGGCTTTCGGCATCCTTTTGGAAGATATTTTTCACCTTTGTCTCAAGTCTCAGCCAGTATTAAAAAACACGATAAAACATCTACATGTATTCTAAAAGGATGGGACTCGCTTGGTACACATAAATGGTATAATGGTATGATGCACATATTAAAGACAACTTGGGTCTAGGTGCCGGATGGTGGCTGACAGAAGGGAGGAGACCCGAAAGGAAAAAAGATGCCTTTTTTTTTTTTTATTCTGTCAAGTGATTTTTATTTATAAAAACAAGTGAACGTGGAGTTCCTTGTTTATCATACTATAGTGGTTTCCGTATCTGTTCAACCTTTCCAGTTTCTGAGGAAAACTCCTGTGTTGATAGCTACTATATCTGTTAACTGGGCCTGGAAGACAGGAATCCAAGAGGTTTTGCATGATATGAAATAAATGTTCAGCAACCAAGATTAGACTCAGAGCAAAACTGCTATGATCTTTTGTCTCTGTGGCCTTCTCTGTATGATTTAGGCCTTTGCATTGCTTGTACTGACCTCACCCTCTAACAGGACAAGATCTTGTTAGCAAAAATTTGTAAGGATGAAATGTTCCCAGCGGTTTCCCATCAGTCTTGCACATGCTATTTAATGCTGTGAGCAGAAATGAATGAATGATTTCAAAGATGCGTTTATAGTCCCCAGAATATATGGCTTCAGAGAGGAATGGGTTTTACTCATTCTTAAGAGGAATTTCCTGTTTTTCAGCTTCTGCCATTTGTCTCTTATCCTGTCACTAGGTGCAAGTGAGAAGAGTGTGGCTCAGTCTTATTTATTTTCCCCACTCTGTCAGGTATTAATCCACATTGATGAGATTCCCCAACCCTTCTCTTCTCCAGGTTGAACAAACCCAGCTCTCTTTAGACTCTCCTCACTTGTCAAATGTTCCAACCCCTTAATCACTTTAGGGAAATTAATCATCTCCCTCGGCCTGCTAGCAGCGCTCTTTCTAATGCAATACTGTACTCAGCGCAGATTGCCAAGAATACTGGTCTGGGCTCCACATTTCAGCATCTGTTCTCACTGCTGCATTTGTAGTGTCCTCCAAATTCACTATATTTATTGTTGTAATGACTATGTCTAATAACTAAACTGACTTGGTCACAATGGGTCTCGCTGCTAGCTGAAGATTTTATTAAATGCTTGTGACTTCTTCTCTGATTAAGTGCCATCATACTTTGATTTATTAATTTTTTTATAAGTTTCAAAGGAAAGAGGTATCTTTTTCTTTTTTTTTTTCCAATCGTTACATTGGTATAAAAGTGAAACAGCATTGAATTGGAACCATGTTTATTTAGATGTATAAAGAGTAATCTGCTTTCATGGTAGAGGACAATATTCTTTTGGGGAAAGAATGCGATTAGAGGGGTCAGAAAACAAATTCTTCCCTTCTGAGCTCCAGTTATGACACATTTTAAAACTGTGTGGTATGCTAATTTCTCTTGGTATAGGACTAGGTATACCACTAAAATTGAAGTGCTGTTTTTTTTGAGCAACTGCTTGTTACTACAGAGTTCTTGATATTGGCCATTGCTGAGAATGTAAGAAGTGATTAAATGGAGTCCCATCAGCACAGTACCTGATGAAAATGATCTGTAAATGATCTTGTGTGAATCTGCTTTTCTTGATTTGTTTCTAGTAGGATATATCCCTAAGGCATTGCTAATTGGTTTGGAGGACAGTCTTGTTTGACTTTGCTTCTGAATAAAATTTGCAATATAAGTATGCATTACTGAATTGCCTCTTCTTAAGGCTAGAGCTGTTGTACATTCTGTATGTTGAGAGTATTCCTCTCAGTATCTTCTTTTGTAGGCCATATAGAGAGTGTCAAATCTACAGGGGTTATTGTGGAATTGTTTACTATAAAGCAGTTTTTCAGCAGGAGCAATCACACATTGGAGCGCTTGGCTCATTAAGAGATCTTTCAAAACATGAAAGATATTGTTGGATTTAAAAGGAAATAAGTTGATATCAATAAATAATAAAGACAAAATAAGTTTTATTTGTTAGCTTTGAGAAGCCTGGGCAGCATATAATATACAAAACATCTGAATTGATCAAAAGCCCCTAATGACATTCATGACAGAAAATGTTGTGATAATCCCACAGCATTTGCACTGTAACAGTTGTTCCTGGTGTTGCTTACTGATGTGGAAATAAGGAATGAAGAAAGGTCAAAATTGCTAACACAGGAATATAGCATCAGTAACTTCATCCACTAATCTGTGAAGCACTTGAGGAATTTTACCCCTGAGTGATATACCAGCAAGTTCATTTAGACAAGACCTAATATTTTATTAAAAGAACCACTGTGTTTGAGTACTGAAACTGAAATTCTTTGAAATAGTATTAAAAAAAAGGCAGTTTAATTGGGGTATATCTTTTATGAAGGGTTTTTAAATGTAGGTTGTTATTCCATTTCTACATGGTGTTTTAAGGTGTTTAATCTCCAAGATGACCCCCCCGACAGTGTTTGTAGGTAGTGGAAGGCTTATTGCTTTTGCCAAAAAGAGGCTGCCAACCAAATGCTACCTTGAAAATCCTGCTGCACTACTTTTTTTTTCTACCTGTGAATTTATGATTTGAAATTTGGATACAAACAGTATAGGAATGAGTGCTCATGGTCATACTCTTCAGAGCATTTGTCAAAAGAGCAGTGGTACACACTGAGAGAGATTTTTTGCATGTTTGTGTAGTTAAGGAGACAAATGCAAACCATCCAGACTGTTGTTGCCGGAACTACTGCTCAGGATGAGACCTTGCAAAGATAAATAAGAATGTGAGCATAAGATGGCTTGCAGAACATGTTTCCGATCCCTTTTTTTCAGTTGGAGCAATGAAACTCACAGTAACAGAGCATATTTTGGTTAAAAGGTCCAATACAGATATCTCTAGCATCTTAGGAAAACAGTCAGAAGAGCATGTGTGTAGCTCATGCAGAAGTTACAAACCATGGTGGTGTGGACTCTCTCAGTCCAAGTGGCAAGTTGGAAATTTCAAGTAAATAATGTTGATCTGCTGGACACCTGGTGCTCCTGAATTGCAACTTGGTACACTGTGGAACTGCCTGAGCCAAGTGCCAAGCTGCCTGTAAGAGACAGGAGGCATTAGCGAGTGCTTGGTCACTCCTACTGCCCAGGTTCACTGCTACTGAATTGCAATCTGGTGTTGAGTAGGGTTTTTCCCCCCTCTAAAAAGTGTCAGTGTTTTCCCTAGTAATGCAGTGTGTCATGCTGGAATAACTAGTAACACATAGCTGGTAATATTGTGTGTCTGATGTTTTAAATTGACTTCAAATAGGTAGGTGCAATAAGCCAGTATGTTATGCCTGATATGCCTGTTAAGCACGTAAAAATGAATGAAGAGCTTATGATAACAACCAAAGAAAATTGCTCTTTGCATAGATACTCTTGGTTTGTCTCGAAAACAAAAATCCTCCAAATAACCAATCTGAAGGAAAAAAATTTTTGTAGGCAATAGATAGCAGATTAAAACGAGTGAATCCAGCATATGACACAGGCAGATCTAATGCAGTAAGTATTTTTGTATGCAGCTGTGCTAACATTTCACATCCATTAGTATCTCTAAAGTACTCCAGGTGTGTGAGACTTGCTGACATTGCTACTGTTTGTACAGAAGTTCTGTATTATGCTGACTCTGTTGTTCAGCATTATTTATTTTGAGCTAGTGAGGAAAGATCTGGAGATCTGCACTTGCAAGAGGTGATGCAGGCGCTGGTATTGAAACCAAGTGGCATTTTCTGCAGAAGCTGGGGTTGATGCGAGTCAGCTGCAGCACTGACTTGACCCTGCCCTAAACTCCTTGGATCTATCTCGGCTTTATAATCTCTGAAGAAGTAAGGAACAAGTGTTCAATGTAGATTAATTTAGATCTGTTTATATGTTTAAAAAGATATGCAGCATTTATGTTTGATTTTTTTCGGCCTGTTTTTTCAGCTATACTCGAGCCTATGCCAAAGATAGTGCCTTCTGATTTTTATATGCATACCAAATGTTAAATAACAGACCTGTCTGTTTTTATCCAATTTTAAGGGCTTGAAGAGTGGTACAACATTTGTTACACGTAAATATGCCACTCATTAAGAATTGTCAATCAGGATCAAGGAAATTTCCTCTTTTGTTCACCTAGAAATGGGGCAGTAGCTGTCTAGATTAATTTTGTTGTTCATCTAGTTTCTTGATAAACATAAATACATTTGTTTTTTTGAACAGCCCAGACACCATCATTTCTTGTAGAGCATACACTTCAGAAATGCATGTTATTAAAATACAGTTCCTATTTATGTTCTTGTTTTACGTAATCTAGTGTGCTCCTGGATCTTTATGCAGAGGGATGTGACTCAACAGCTTGGAAACAACTTGCTAAAATAAAAATGCCAGAAGGAAATTGATTCTTTAGCTGAAAAGGCAAATTGGTCTTTAATGAGATGATAATTCTGGCATCCTAGGAGATTCAGATTAAAAGATTTTAGACTTCTTAGGCAAAATCAATCATCTACAAAAACCTAGTGGTTTTCAGGTTAATTCAAGTTCTAAATGTAGTGTAGTTCCAGAGTACAAGACACAAAAATTAAAAGAAGAATACTGGAACTTACAGACAGATGGGCTTTGCTGCCTAGCTGCAGTTTCTTTTTTTTACCCTTTAAGTTACTTTCCAGATGTTTTTTGCAAAATTATTTATGTAGTGGGCTCATTAAGCAGAGCAAAATTCAACATGATTTGGAATCAGCTTTGCTTACCTTTTTCTCCTCATTTATCATCTTTTCTGTGCCTTTCCAGAATATTTAATGAACTGCTAAGATTTCAAATTTGAATATATGCAGCTAGTACTGCTTCAACAAATGCAATGTGTTTAAAATGGCAATTGTTGGTAGAAGTGGATACAATTCTGAAGCCAAAAGAATTATGCAGCTGTATAGAGTAGATGAGAAATTATTCTTTCTTATTCAGCCAAGGAGTACCCACAGGTTTCCATATGTCATGTATAAGGAGAAAAGCTCAATGTTTCAGCTCTTCATGCTTTTAACATTTTTTAAATAGGGATGTAGTAAAAGGATCTCCCTGAATTTGCAGCTGGAAGTTTTTCCTATCAAGCTACCAAATAACTCCCTTTTTTTTTTTTTTTTTTTTTTTCTAGACATAAAAAACAACAACAACAACAAAAACAGGAGAATTGCTTAAGATAATATAGTAAAATAGAAATCAGAACTCAGAAGACCAAAGTTCATTATAAACATCAGTGATTTATCACCAAAATAACAGGGGGAAGTGCTTTTAGCTCACTGTTTTTAGTGTATTTGATATGGGCAGCGCTTCAACATAAATTAATGAGATGGTGGGATAATCTGGATAATGAATAAGATGAAATAGTGTTACTGAATCTTGGGTCCAGCTGGCTCATGAAGAGCCGATTGAAGGATGTCTGACCACCCCAACTTAGTGTGAAGTAAGGTCAGTTTGTTTAAGAGTAGTGGACTAAATTGTACCGGATCATGTCAACTCGTGTTAACCAGACTGCGAGTGCCCAAAGGAGAGGCTCAGGAGGCTCCTCTCCTGTAGGTACCTCCTGAATTACCCAGGATGGCTGCTCTCAGGAGCGCTGAGGGACTGCTCTGGGAGCAGAGCTCTGGGAGCGCTTGCCCCCGCTCGCCCCACAAGCACTCGGTGTCGCTCCAGGCAGAGCTCTGCCCGGTGTGCAGAGCCAGCTGTGCTCTCGCCAGGAATGGCTGCTCCTTCGTGTCCCTGTGTGCTGCCTCAAGTGGTTCTTCAGACCTCCACTGTATTATCAAAAGTCATGTGTCTTTTTTTTTTTTTTTCCTGTGGAGCAATTTAGCTTTCCAGGGTAGATAATGAGGACTTAGTTAAATTTTGACTGCATGAAGTATATGAATAATTTCAGCTAGAGATAGTAGGAGCTTTTCATGCCGTATCGTAGATGTATTGCTTTCTCGATGATGCTATAAAATAGTGATTAATAATCAGTCATGTTTATGTTATAATATTAATGATCAAAATGGTTAGGGCATCTGATTCTGTGCTTAATTACGGTTCCTGTATAATATTTCAAATATATTGCTTGAACTGAACACCTGGTTGAGAATTACTGTTATGGCACAAGTTAGAGTCAAAAAAAGAAAAAAAAAAGTGGAAATCAGTGGGCCTCTCTGGGAATATCTATATAAATTGATTGATTCTGCTATGAGACAACTAGTTCTGTAAGCTGTGAAAACTAGTAGGAGCATTGACTTAGGCTAGTGTGTGTTTGTTTGTTTGTTTGTTTATTGTCTCTGAGACTGGAAAAGGTGTAGTAAAGTTTAAGCTAGGTGATTTGGTGAACCTATGCTTAGGCTTTTTTCATATTTATAATGCTGTGCAACTTATGTGTCTTGGTGCATAACTGGTGCAGATATGTATAGGTCCACACTTCTGATGTATGCTTCTAACAAATATATAATTCAAGTATCCATGGATGCATGAAAGTGTTTGCTGTTTTGTTCCCAAATGGATAAGTACAAGACATGCATATGTAATCCTGATATTCTACACTTACTCTGTCCTTCTCCCCTTACAGACTAATAGGGGTGGTCAAAATAGACTGGATTATTTTAGGAATGCTATAAAGCAATTCAAGCATTTTCTGCATAGAGAAAGCATTTTTTGCATAGAGAAAAGGATGTAAACACTTCATCATAGATGTACTTCAATTCATGTACACCTCTTTCCTGATCTCCTTATTCTAAACGTAGAGTGTTGCACATGATGTGTAATTATCTCAGGCTAATGTGTTTTGTCATCCCTTGTACCCACCAAAATGAACATGAGAAGTATGAGTTCCAGATATTTCAGAACATCCCTCAGTATGGTATGCAGAGTAGTGCATGTGTGACTGATTCAGACCTTTTATTTCCAAGGGAAAAGCCCAAGATATCTCTAAATGCCAGAGTCCTTCCTTTAAGTCTTAATCAACGTGTGGTTCCCCAAAGCCAGCTTCTGCTGGCTAGGGTCACTGAACTGATCTTTCTAGCTGCAAGCGTAGAAGATGCTAGGAAGGATAGAATAGTTGATGGTGATAGGTGATAACAGCCTTAAAGCTTTTTCTTCAAAATGATACTTAACAGTTTTCAAGGAGTCTTTTATGGTATAAATGAAATACAAGTAGTGTTTCTCTTGTCCATGAAAATGTCTGTATATTTAAGTGGAATGACTCATATGTTTTGTGATGTGTTTCACTCTTCTGGTTTAAATCTAGAAACAAAGACTTAGTAGCAGAAGGTAGACAAAGCTAGACAAAGCACTGAAGCCAGAACTGAATTGATTCTGATTAATAAGGAACTGCCATAAACTGCCATAAATCAGTAGATACTGCTCTACTGTCTTACAGACTTACTGGTTTCTTCATTGCATGTCAGAGAAGGCTTAGACTTTAATATAAGCTTTATTGTTGCATTTTCAGTTAGCTATTAGAGGTCTGCTGAAGTGTGGTTAGAAGCATGCATAATGTTTTTCCTGTCTTCGTCCAACCAAATTATCTTTCTTTTGAAATGAAGTATGAATCTTTTTTTTGGAAGTTTATTATAAAGCTATGTATTTATTAAGCCTTTTCAAGTACAAATATTTGACAAGTAGGTTGAGAGAGTTGTTAGAGAGAGGCATAGGTATGAAAGTCTTGTTCTGAGAGAAAAAAAAAAAAATCCTCCCCAAAATAGATGCATGTAAGAATGAATGAAGTTCATGTGAAGGCCTTTTAGCTTATTTCTATAAAAGAATTGTGAATTCTGGATTTTCTTTTTTATTATTTTCCCATCCTGATATCCATCATCTTAATGTTCATAATATTCCTTTATGAATATTTGCTCTCAGTGTCCTAATCTGTCATTTGAAATGGAGTCTAGAAGCAGCTACAGGATCAAATATGTATTTAAGGTTAAATGCACAGCAGAAGAAATGACAATGCCCTCTAAAATTGTCAGTAGATGTGTCATAGTGAACATTTTCAACTGGAAAAAAATACAAATGCGAAATGCTTATCTTCTTTCTTTTCTTTCTTTTGGCTGAAAGGGTTAGATCCAACCCTGTGGGGATGTTTGAGGGATCAGGCCAAGAGAACATTGACTTGCAAATGGCAGGGAAGAGAGAATATGAATATTGAGACTAATCAAAAATAACCAAATCTTAGAAATTAGGATACTTAACAAATCCTTTGTTGTGCAAGTATTGCTGAACTTACTGGAAGTGCCTGACTTGCTAGGAGGAAAGGATGTTCAGCTATGCTATTTCAGAAGTTTATTCCCCGGAAGTATCACTTCTCATAAAGGATTAAAATCATAGCCAAAATAACCCATAGAGAGAGGATGCGAGTTACTGAATTGGCCTTGTGGCCTCTGACCGCTTTACACAATGTCTCACTACTGAGGAGTAGCAGAAGAGGAAAACTGCTTGTGAGGCAGCGCTACAGAGGTTGAAGAAGGTATCTGGACAGTCTGGTGTCATGCTCAGCTGCCTCCTGCATAGTGTTTTTCCATGTAGGTTTCACTGAGGCTTTTCAAAAAGACAGGGTGAACAGTCACGTACTTTTGAAGTATGCGTGCTATATAAAGGCAAGGATTTAGGAATTCTAGATAACAAGTATCATGAAATACAGTGATAAGTGCCAAGAAAGGACATAACTGAGAAAAAAATATTTTAAGTGTGCAGGAGAATTGTGTTCTTTTCTATCCAGTTCTTCACTATGATAGCAATGTAGGCATTCATAAAAAAATGTTTAATTCTTAGATCACTCAGCATTTTTGTTGTTTAGAGGTTTAGCAAAAAATTAAAACCTCAGTTCCAAATTGGTTATGCTCAAACCAAAAAGAAAAGTAGATACTTTGTGAGCATCTACAATGATTACAGAAATCAGTATTTTGGAGCTTCTTTGTCAGAGATACTTGTCTAAGAAGTAATATGGCAAAAATTAGACAAAACATTGCAAAAACAAAACACCTCTTTTCCACACATGCAGAAGTACTTTGGTTGAAGCCTCAACTCACACTATATACCTACATGCCGTGTTTTCATGGTAAATGAGTGCTTATGCTACATTAACTTGGTTTATGCTTTTACAAAGATATGAACTAATGACATTTCTGTTATGGTAAAAGAATGATCATCATTAGTAGGGATTCGTAGAATCACAGAATGCCTAAGGTTGGATGGGACCTCTAGAGGTCATCTAGTCCAACCCCCCTGCACACACAGGGCCACCTAGAGCACGTGGCACAGGGCTGCATCCAAGCGGGTCTTGAAGATCTCCAGAGAAGGAGACTCCACAACCTCTCTGGGCAGCCTGTGCCAGGGCTCTGTCACTCTCACTGTCAAGAAGTTCTTCCTTAAGTTCCTGTGAAACACTTAATGCTTTATTATGTGGCTGTTTCTTCTAGTCCTATTGGTGGCTACTACTGAAAAGAGGCCGGCTCCATCCTCCTCACTGCCTCCCTTGAGATACTTATATACACTGATTAGATCTCCTCTCAGCCTTCTGCTCTTCAGGCTGGATTGTTGGTTTATAGAATGATGACCATGGCTGTATAGATATACCTGAGCAAAGTACTGAAAGCTTAAATTTTTTTGCAGTACGTTTGTATGTGAACAGGCAACAGCAATATCAAGACTTAAAATAGAATTATTACTGTGGATCAGACCTTGTTGCCAACAAGTAAGAAAAATAATTACAGCTAAAACTCAGTGTACTCAGTTTACTATTACCTGGAAATAAACAACACTTTGATCGGTTGTGAATATGGTAAAGTCTATAGTTCATTGGATTAAACAAAGGTAGATGCATTCATGGGTTTATGCATGTGTGTGTAGAAGTAAGATGGGGGTAGTAAAGATGGAAATAACGAGAAAACAGAGGCATAACAACATCTCCAAATACAAATGTAATCTTGTTGAGAGAGAGAAAGGAGGGAGGATTTGTTTTGATTAAAAATTTGTACTACTTCCCTCCTTTTCTTAGCTTTGTCTTCTTAATTATCAGTTATATTATTCATTTTGAGCAGTCTAATGAGGGCAGAACTTGGTCCTGTAAGATTAATTTTTGGAGATCGGAAAATTGCATTGTCGGTGTCATTTGATTTACTCAAAAATATGACTGACTGGGGCATAATTTGTAAGGGAAACTATAATGGCCATAAAAACAAAATATTTAATTTCAGCTTTTGCTGGCATGAAATAAGAAACATCTGCAGGAGTCATTAGCTCATAGCTGAACAATACATTAGCTTAAGTCAGCAACAAAATGCAGCAATGGATTAACTTTGTCCTTACTAGTGGTGTCATTCGGATCAGTCTTAGTTATATAGAGCACACCCTGTCCAGTGCAGCATAACAAAGGGAATTAAGTGTATCAATCATAATATAAGTTATATATTCTTCCAAAATAATGGCATGTTCATCATTTGCCCTCAAGGTGGAAGAGAAGACCTGAGCACTTTAAAAAAAAGAATTAATAATCCAACAATAAAGGGATTAATTATGTTTCAAGTACTACACTTTAATATATGAAGACCCAGAGAACAGGAAATAGTTTTCTAAAATAAGGGAACAGAATATTAAAATAGCAGGCTATGAATCTTGATACAATTTGGAATGGTGATGGATGTGTGAACCATTTCTTTCACACATCTTCCCTTTAAACAGAGAAAAGATTAAATTGCAGACTTCCGGCATTACTAAGGTCAAACTGGCAGCAGTACTTTTAAAGAAAGATCATGCTCCTATTTTGGAAAATTAATATTAAAACTACAATAATCTGTTTAATCAGAATTGAATTTAATGGTATCTTTTTATATATAATTTAATTTGCCACTGAATTTAATTTCCTATTCTGCCTGTAACAAACTGCATCGTATGTGTGTTTCTAGTGAGCTCTGTCCATTTCGATACAGTCCATGGTAACTTCACCGTTTTTTTGGATGTGGCAGCCCAAAATCACATCTTTTTGTTGCCTAACACTTGTCTGTGTTTTGTGAAAATTTTCTTGTCAATCTCATTTCTGGAGGGCTGGTTGCCTTGTGAGGCACATGGTGTTAGTGAACGTCTTTGGCGCACCCAAGAGGAAAGCTGCATTTTCCGCACTGAAGTGCCTTGGCTTGACGGGGAAGGTGAGACAGTCTCCTTAAAATCTGGGAGAAGTCTGCAGGCTCCATAGCAGAAGAGCTGGAGCTGGAAAGGGCAGGCAGGGAGAGAGAGGCTTAAAAGTATAGTTTGTTTGTTATTATATTATTATATGTTATTATATTAACTGTACTATTTGCATAAGAATTTAGCTAATTTTGCTTTATAAGCCTGGATTTTTTTTCATGTCATTAGCCGGCATGTGGTACATGAGGCATAGTGGTAACTGTCTGGTGAGAGTAGGAACAACAAAGAGAATGTGATTAATAGGGAATCCAGAGTGCAGTACATGAAACATAATGGCAAAGGTCTACATGGTGAGATTAAAGCAATGAAAATAACATGATTAAAAGGAATCAACAGAGTACTTAGCGGAACATCTAGACAGCAGCAAAAAAAGTAAGAGGAGGGAATTGTTTCCATAGCATTCAAGTGAAATGTCAGGAAAATTGCATCTTACTGGTAAGCGCTGTATGGATTTAGTCCTTAGGTCTAGGAATTCTCATCCTATGGGAATGTAGGAATTCGGGTGCGTGCATATATCTATATATAAAATCACATGCACATACATGCATGTGTATATACACATATATACACATACATATATGAAGAACCCATAGAAAGGCCTTAGAACAGTAGCAGTAGTAGCAGTTCAGTAGGTCGAGTTCAAAAGCAAATGTGTTTGAACTCTGCTTCCAACACTCGAAGGCAGTGTGGTGATGAAGTAGCTGAGATGGCAAATGTCATGGTTCAGGGAAAGCAGGGAAAAATTGCCCAGTGTAGGGGAATGTATCATAAACAAAATGATTTCAGATTCTTGTTACCTCTTACTATAGTTCTATGGAACAAAAAAAGCAATGTATTCAGTGACTGGTGTGTTAAGCAGTTTCCAAAGTAGTGCAGTATATTTGCGGTACTCTTTAATGTATGTGTACCGTGAGGATTGAGTGTTCAGAGTTTGTTATTCACTAGTATGCAAGTAAATTCGAGTTGAATTCCTGATGGGCTATGAAGTTTCATCAACATTATGACTGGAACAGACTCTCAGGAAGTATAGTGTGATTTTCTGTGAATCACGGAGCATTAAGTGAGGAAACATGCACGTGTGATACATGTGAAGAGGAGGAGAATATAATACTAGCGATTTGATTAGGTGATAAATGCTCAGATGATCCAGTTGGCAATTGGTACTCTAAAATAGTTGGAAAATGTCACTGTTCTGATTATCCAAATAACAGGGTTTATTCCTGACTACTAATCTAACCAACAGCAAGGTCCAGTATACAGTTTGGTACAATTATGCATCTGGAAAGTCACATCACATGAATGCCTCTAATTTACAGTTCAGCTGCTGAACTTTATTGTATCTCTGTCATCAAGATAAAGAAAAGCTTCTCAGTATTGGATTTATTTTCTGATGGATAGTGATCAGGTGATCTCTCTTTTTGCTTCAGTCAGCTGAGTGACAGAACTGCCAAAGCTTTATTTCTAATATTTTTAGTATTTCTAGATGCCGTAATATATCTGAGACTTCCATTTTAACTGTCTTTGGTATTTTAATGCATTTGGTGCACTGGAACTGGGCAACTTAACCCAAATCTGTCTTAGCAGTGTTATAAGAAGAGACAAGTTTACTGTTAGTATTTTAGTATGATTTGGTATTCCACTACATCCAAGATTGTATTTACCTTAATATTTATTCCTAATATTAAAAAGCAGTGGGTGAGATGATAGAAATGAGACTGTATGTCACACAGTAAAATCATTCTTCAAGTCCATAGGTAAATAAAGACGTTTGATGAGAAAGCCATGAAACAAGAAAAGGTGTTAAATGGACATAAAGTCATACAGCACAGTCATTGACACATGTACATCCGGGTATTGCATATAAACAGTGGTGTTTGTTAGCTTGAAATAGGAAGCAGAAAGCAAATGCTAGTGTAAGCATTTGACCAAAATATGAGGCTGTGATTCATTGTGATGAACACTCAGAAATTGAATATAAACATACAGTTTCCTATTATTTTTTAAGCAATAAATTGATGAAAGAAAGAGCAGTGTAAAACCTCGTAATATTCTCAAGTACAACAGAATTGATGCAGCAGCTCATTATCAAGGTGAAAGTCTGTTGGATAGACTGTGGATCTTCTTTTATCCCAACTGACTGAATTAGTTGTTTAAAAAAATACTAGTATTAACAATTACTCAGTGTAGTCTGGATCTACCCTGAACAGAATTAAGATCACTGCCATCATAAGCGTGGATACAAATTCCCAACCAACAATAATTACACAAACAAGATTTGCGTGATCCTGCTATCATACTTGAACAGCTATTAAGGTTGACATGTCTGGAACATGGGCCATGTACTAGTAACTCGTGGTCTCATCAAACTAGAAAATTATGCACAAATAACAGAAGCGTGGAAAGCTGTTTAAAATGAAAGATATAATGGCATACAGTAAACAAGAAGCAAAGAAGTTTTTATCGAGTAGAAAATTCTGAATTAATTTGCAAGATTTCTGTTAGAAGCATTTTTCTTATTTAGAAAAAAAAAAAGATCATGTTACTACAGGGTGCAAAAAAAAGCAATATAGAAAATTGAAAAAAATGAAACTTTACCTTTTAATCTTCAAGATGAGTAAAAAAAAAAGGCAAAATGACTCCTAGAATATAAAGGAGAAAGAATAGGGGCCGGATATGTCCTGGTGTGCTTGACCTCCATTTACTTCTTTGGTTTTAATGGATAATGTGGTTTTAGAATTAACTTATTTCCTGACTAATGTTGTTAGGAAACAAACACTTGCCATTCCTCAGTTTTTACAAAGCCCCTCAGTCCATAAAAGTGGCTGTATGGATGCTCACTGATGACCTTGAAAATGGTTTGATAAATCAGGTACAAGATGCTCTGAGGGAAAGGGAAGCTCATTAAATTGAGCTGCCTTCTCCCCTGAGGATCCCAAAAGCATCTGCCTGCATAGAGTGAAAGAAAAAACCTCTCCTGTGACCTGGTCGCCCTCCTTCATACACAACAGCCTGCCTCAGTGCTGCAACTATTGACCTTTCCGAAACTTTTGAGGCCTCATATGGAGCAAAGGCCAAAGATTTTTGCCTTGTGATATATTTTGGAAAACAGCTATAACCTCATTAAGGCCCCAGCTTATTGAGGTATGCGATTGTCCTAGCAAAATGGTAGCAGAATATACATGATCAACATCTGCTGGGAATTCTTGACCTAATTACAGAGGAATTATCCTGGAGTCATTAGCTTGAATTCTGCCCTGGTTAGGCCTGCAGTGACTTCAGGGGAATCATATCTGCACTGTATAGGTCTGAATTGGCCCCTGGTGGTATGATAGGCCATTTAAAAATTTCTCGTACTGAGAGATGCAGTAGATGAAGTACAGCCAACGAGAGGTAATACAAATGTGTACATGACTGATTTATTTCAGGTCACCAGAAGACAGTAAATTCAGTCGATCACTTCTGTATTTATAAAATAGATCTCCTGTAAAGACCTTTGGGTAGTGCAGAGAATCGATAAGAAGATTCACAAATGAGTGAACCTTGGCCAAATATTGGCTGTTTCATTTTCGTGGTTGAATACTGAGAGCAATCAGACATTTTGGTCTACCATCAATCAGCATATATGAATAAGTATATGTATTTAACTCTTTTTTCATATAGTGTGTTAGTTCGTTCTCTTATTGCAAAGTCATGGCTAAAATTCACTAGGTTAAAATGTGGAATGTTTCTAAAGTAGAAGAATTTGCCCACCTGATGAATTTTTCATGACTACTATATTCAAGAAACTAGAATGAAATATATCTTATACTTTGTCATAATAATCTTTGATGTAGATAGAAATTTCTTGCAGAATGCTGTACATAGTAATTAACAGACTTTAAAATACATGGCTTAATTTAAAATTTAATATTCTAAAGAATTCCCTTAAGGGAATTTCTGCTCAGCAAAGGCATCGTAAGATTCCTAGTAAGGAAAAAGGTTTTTTTGGGGAAAAATATAACTTTGACAAAATAATACAGAATGATTTTTTTTTTCTTTTGACTTAGGTCAGTAGAGTTATTTTGGTTTTACTTTATTATTGGTTACTATTATTGGATACTCTTTTATGTTGATGTTAAAAATGTTGTAATAAAGTTCAGTAATAGAAAATAAAATTGCATCTGCTAGCATTGTAGGCATGTACCTTGCTCATCTTTTAAACTTGAACTTATTTTTTGCATGAATATTAAATTAACTGGAAAATGCCATGGGGAACATGCAAATTATTCATGAATGTGGGTTAAATTCAGAAGGAATTTTTTACTTGAAAAACTAACAAATGTATCTTCAACTTAAAAGCTAAGAGAAACTAAGTTTCAACTTAAAAAATTGGGAAAATTCTACTGAAAAATATTAATTATTTTCACTTTGCTTTTTTGTGTGTCATAATGTATTGTTTTATATTTCAGCAGTTTATAAATTGCCCCGTTTTTCTTTTGTCTCTTAAAAGGGCTGAAAATAAAATTAGATCTTTCCAATATGATTGTGGAAAGAAGATGCAGTTGGCCCAAACATAAAGAGTTTTTTTTTCACTTCATCTTAACAGAAGTGTCTGTTCAACATTTTCTGCTGTTGGACAAGGGAAAAGAACAATAAAACAATATTATTTTGGTTCTATCCACGTAAACCAAGCAGGTTAATTTCTTTTTTTGCTTAGAGTACTTAAAGCAATCAAATTCCAAGATTTTTTCAGTTCTGAGTTGAGAATATCTATCTGTCATTTTCCCACATGTCAAGAAACATGTCTTTCATGTGCTTAAATATATTTACCTCGGATGTAACAGATGAAGACTATGGCAGCAGTAAGAAGTTTCTGTCACTGTGATTGTAATTGGGCCTTAAAAAGTAATTTAATAATGACAGTATGGCAATCAACTTACTGTAAAATACACATTAAATCATTAAACAGAGAGATTGGAAGGTGACAAACTTAAGTCAAGAAAGTTGAATAACTGGCAGTACATTTTGTTATTCTCTTATTGCTCTGTTTGTGCCAATGTATAGCCCTATAGGGAAATATAAAATAAGTACATATCATTCTTAGGTGTATGTGCAGTCCAGAATGATGACCACTTTGAGGACCAAAGAGAATTGCTGTGCCACCAGATAAGAAAAGTCTTCAGTGGTTTAAAACAATATACAGAGCCCTGTTTTTACCTGGCCTCTTCATATGCCCCTTGTTGAAGAATGCGAGGCATTACTGAATCCACATGCAAAGATCAAAATATTTACGTTCCTGAACTACCCAGGTAGAGTGCGCTCTGCAACATTTCAAGTGCCTAGGAGAGGATGTTGCGAGAAGAGTAATCGTCCTTCTTGCGGTGGGCTTCAGGGACCGACTTTCTCATGAGCTGGAGCTGCAGCATCGAGGAACTGAGGTGCAAGTGCCCGAAGGTGCTTTAGATTCTGTCATACATCATTTGGGCTGGGGTTGGTCACAGGGAGGCTGAGCCATCTGTTTCACAGCACATGCGAGGGGAAATCAAAAGGAATTAAGGACAGCTTTTTAACACAGCTCGCCAGAACCCGACAGCTCTGATTTCCTGCAGTGGGAGGTGCTGGTTCTTGCTCCTTTTGAAATGTAGCCACAGGAGAGGGTGCTGAGCCTCTTCCTCCTCTGAAAATGCAGAGCTCTGCCTCTACAAAATGATATATGGAAAATGAATGTCTGCTCCAAAGGATGTAGGCAAAAGTAAGGGTGAGATGGATTCCATAAAATCCATATACTCAGGATGAGGGGAAAAAAAACACAGTTCAAAATCAATAGGCTTCACTCCTACACTAATGAAAATTGAAAGGCATGGAGGAGTGCTGGAATGGTGACTGACAGTAACATTTAAAATGCTTTTTGCAGAGGTTAAGCCAGGGAAGCTGATAAACTTTTGACTCCTAGTGGCTTCATTCATTAAGATCAAAGAAAGATCAATGTACATTATCTTCACTTGTTCAGAAAAAAAGACCTTTGAGAACTAAACATTTAATTATTATCTGGAGTTTTATGAATAGTGTATACATGATAAAATGAGGGTTAAAAATGTCTTAATACTATTTTAAACTTCAATTTGTTAGGATAAACTGACATTATCTGAGAAGTTATTTTTGTACCTGATAGCACCATGTTTTCCCTTGTCCTATTTGTCCTCTCCATAGAAAGAAAGCATGTTTGTGTCAGCACTAGAGAATAAATTATTTTTTTTTACAGTTATTAAGCATGGATGATAAGTGTTACTTCTTATATTTGGACAAACAAAAAAGACAAAATCAAGAAATTCTTGTGCTTAAAATCAGTCTGTCATGCAATGATCTATAGTATTAAGATTGGTCCATGTTTAAAGTAAATTTCTGTCTCCCATATGTTAGGTCAGACAATCCATGCAATGGCACAGAATAAAGTGCTGGGTCATGAAGAAGTTCAAATTTAATACTGTCTCTTACTGTCCTTTGATATCCTTAGATAAATTGGTATTTCCTGTGAGTCTGCATTCCGATTTTTAACACAAACATAAGGTAGCACGTTCTTTGAGATTGAGAAGACGACAGGGTATTATTTAAGTTGAACATCCTTAACTTTGTTTGGCAGTAGTTTCCATCATACGTATTTTACAATGTATAGTTTTCATAATCAATGGAAATATATTCAAATATTTTCAGGTATTTGTTCCACATATATACTCAAGTTAAAAATAAACCCCACATTGACTGCCAGAGTAGTAAGATCTTTGGTTTCTGCCCAAGCAAAGATGTAGGATTTGAAAGTTATTGGTCTTACCTTGGTGTTAATTGAACTTTCTATTATTTTTCTTTCTTTAAGACAAGGTAGTACAGGTAGTACAAGTATTTGCTGGCAGCAGACTAGCTGGTTGCTGGGGTGAATGGCACCGTAGGTTCAGAAATTGACATGAGTGTCTGGTGTTACCATCACAGGGCTATGTGGAATTGCAGTTAATTTGTTTGCTTTACCTCTGCTATTTTTGGTTATTTTTGAGCATTGCTTTTTGCCTTTTGAATGTTTTTGAATTTCCTGACACCCTTTTTGAAGTAACTCACCCTTCTTTTTTCAAGTGGAAGGCTTGGTGATACTCAAATCATGCTCAACCATTCCGCTGTATGGACAAATGGTGTGTGTAGCACTGTATCTAGGCAGCTTTCACTTAGCCCAAGCGAAATACCTGGAATATACATCTGCAGTGGGTCAGCTCATTTGGTCTCCAAAACTACATCTGAGTGAGCTTTTATTAGATGTGTCCAGTTATTTGCAAAGAAGTCAATATTGTACATTTCAGCTATATCTGAAATTTTGGTCAGGTGCCCAAGGCATTCACAGCAGTAAAAATATTTTAGAGTAGAAATAGGTGAGTTTCCTATTCATGATTACTGGAAATTGTGGCTGATTTTCTATTAGAAATTTGTTTCCTGAAACAAAATTAAGAAGGGAAGAAGAAAATAACATTTTTATAGGCTTCAAGGGCTTAAATGGATGTAAACCTATGAAAGTAAGAATGTAGATGTCTTCTCTTTAGTGCTGCAGGTATTTCTAAGGATTTTTAATTAAGGACATAGATTAGCAATTAACATCTGTTATCCAAGCATAATTTTATCACTGCATAGGGAGTTATCATAAATATGCAGCAGTGGGTTACCTGGTGTTCTCCTTCTTGATGTTAGCTTCTTAAAAAAAAAGAAAAAAGAATAGCTTCAAATACAGTCTAGCCAGCTGAAGATCAAACGAGGCATTGCCCTTCCTGAGGGCCTTGTGAGGAATGCTGTGAAGAGATGTGCTTGTGTCCCAGTATTACCTGCTAGGTGGGGAGTGGAGACGGGAAACAAACAAAAAAACAACAGAAGAGCAAATCCAACTCACTTTTCAAATTGTGAGATAAAACCACTTATTCAAATTAACAAACGCACCCCTCTTCTCCCCCAACTAAATAGCTTAAGTCTGAGTTTTCCAAATTCGTTGCTAACCAAATTCTAGACCAGAATCTAAAAATGGATTCTAGCAGGATTGGAAGTGATGTTTAAAATCAGAGAGATACAAGACAGTTTAATATGATAACTTCCTCTGCATGTTTCAGTGTCATCAGTCAATATGACTGAGTCAAACCAGCAATCACATCATGGCCCAACAATCACATCATCACACCAGGCTTCTAGATTGTGGAGAGGGTGGAGGGGGATGGAAAGAAATAGGGCTGGGGCAAATGCTTGTGCAGGAGATAGGAACAAAGCTTAAGAAGTGTTTTTGCTTAATCTGCTAAAATGTTTTTGCTTAATCTACTGTGTTCATTACCTTCAGTAAATACCACCCTATCGAATGACTTACTAATTTTCATTTCAGGCAGTGGTGCAAACCCATTTAAATGTCAACAACAATACTATGTTTCTTGAAATAATTTGCTAGTTCTTGGGCTTTACTCCTCTTTGCTAACTTGAGGTACAAACTCTTTATATCGCTGGTTACAGTAGCAATCATTTCAGCTAGAGTGAATTGGTGAGTTAGTGTTAATCATCCAAGCTGTGACTTTGAGATGTCTTTATCGCTTTCCACGTGACAGGCAGAATGGGACAGACAGAGGCTGTGGTTTGATTATATGAGGCTTTGGTGGAAACTCTGCTTGTCATGATTAGTCCTCTGCTTGACGCTATCCTGCGTCATCAGTCATGCCTGCAGCAACAACCTGTGAACCAGAGAAGCAGGTTGAGGCAGCTAGTAAAAATGAACTCAAGTCAATAGACTAGGAAGGAGACAACCTTCTTAAGATGATGTTTTCAGGACAACATCTGTATCATTAAAACTGCAGTCTTAACTATTGATGCTGAGTTCATCGAAAGCCAGTAAGCCGTAGTAGTTCCTTTGATACCCGGAGATTTAGTACTGAGTATCATTTATTTTTCACTTCTCTTAACCCAAAGTCAGAAGATGTTGTTGTTTCCTATTCTTGTACCCTACTGCTCACAAGGTGATTTGTTTGGATCATTTTGCAGAACTCCTCCTGCATGGTTTGTTATATACAGATCATAGAATCATTATAGTTGGAAAAGACCTTCAAGATCATTGAGTCCAACCATAAACCCTTCAATACCATGCCTGTTAAACCATGTCCCTAAGTGCCTCATCTACAGATAATGCAATCAAAACCATTGAAAGTTTATTTTTTATATATGACCCTTACCTTTTATTTGAATGCTTAGGACAAACAGATTTCATATCACTCTGAGATTAACACAAGTATTACTATAAACAAAAACTCTTATTACAGTGGTTCTGCGCCCTTCAACTTTACTTCTGCTGTGCTTTAAAATTCATTTTTTCTGAATTTCTCAAGTCTAGAGCATGTTCTCTCCCATATACTACTGTATGAGAAATACTCTGAAGCTTGACTTGCATACTCTCTGAACGTTGCTTTTTCACAAATAATGTGATATGTGCTGCAGGATGTATATGCTTGTATATGCTTTCCAAATCTACATGTCTCTCTTTTTTTTTTTTCTTCCTCGTATGCTTTTAACTTTCAGTATTACCTCTGATGAAAATATGATTGAGTTATCCCAAATGTGCATCAGAATTTTTTCTAGGAAAATGAAAGCTCATGGCTGTGCTGCCATATGTCTTATTATATTTTGTCATTAATGCATCACATGGGGAAGAAACACATGCTTGAAAACACCTTAAAACTGCAGACTATTTTACAGCTTAAGGCCATACAATATTTTTATCAGGGCCTGGCTTTAGGATGTCCATGACAGCTCTTGGGGATGTCTTTGTCAAATACCTGGCTCTGGGATGCAGCCTTATCCCTTGAGGCCCGAGGACCGAGGCTGGGCAGGTTGTTCTGGTCCACAGCCAGGCAGAGGCGGGCAGCGGGCTGTGCCAGCTCACTGGAGCAAGGTGATTCCAGCGTATGCCCTCTCTGCTGCCTTGAAAAAGTAAAGAAAGTGACTTACAGCTAATTACCACAGGTATGAGTCACTCTATAAATAACTTTCTAAAATAACTTTAAGATATAAATTGCTTCTGGTAGAAAGTGTTGTGTGGGGGGTTTTCAGTGTAATAGTTTAATATATTTACTGAACTGGTAGAGAGTTGAGTGCTGGCATTCCAACAGAGGCAGGATGATAATGATAAAACAAAAAATCAAGTAATCTTCGAGTATTCTGTGACTGATTAAAGGCTCTTCTTTAAATGCGGTCTATCAAGCTGTTTGGATGTAAACAAATCCTGCTACAGAAAGTGAAAAGTTCATTTAATAATAACAAAATTTATGCATGAAGTACAAGTTCACTCCTGTGACTTCGTATGTTGATAACACCTAGGCCTTTTAACCTTTTACAACAGCAGTTGGAAACTTCCGCTGTCATAGATCATAGCATGCTGTTGCACTGCAGTGAGGAAGGTGAGTTAGTTTTTCATCAGTGACACCTGTCTATTAATATTATGTTCTGCCAGTCAGGTTCTGAATTTAAATATTTTGATCTCTGACAAGATACATTCATTTGTTCTAATCTCACTAATGGTACCACTGGTGGTCTTTTGTTTTCCATAGGTACAAACAACATGGCACATGTGATGTTAACTGTCTTCCTTCATGTTACTGTTTTTAAAGACAAAGTCTTTCATTGTCTTGCCCTTGTTACTCAGAAAAAATGTGAGACTACAGAGGATCAATTGTTACAGTTATATAGAGAATTTCTCTCTACAGGAATAGAAACAAACATAGTCCCTTTCTGAGAGAATTTACAGACTAAAAGCCAAATAACTGAAGATAAAAAAAGCAGAGATGTAATGTTACCAGCATAACTATCTCAGCATCTGAATGGCTTATTTCAACTGATGTTCAGTTACCCTGTTTTATTTAGAAGAGTATATAGGTACACAATGGTACTGTTGAAACATCCTTCAGAGTAATATCAGAATACAGTTTTGAACTGCTAATGCTGGTGTTCTATGAATTAATTCTACAAATAATATTTAAATAGCTTTCTGAAAAAATAACAGAATGGATTTTGAATCTATTTTGTATAATTGAATAATGTTTAATTTTAATATGCCTATGCAGTCACACATAGAGTCACATATTTTTATTTATTCATTGCTCAAGCAAAAGTTGTGCTCAAATAGAGATTTTGGACATTTACATAATTTAATAATTGAACTTCTAACTAACTTTCATGTTCGGTTCAGCTTGTCTAGTTTTCTTCTCTGCCACTGATAGCTTGAGAAATTGCAAAATACATAGTTTGGACTGAATTCCTAATCAGTTTATTTACTTCTGGTTCTGTTGTTGTTAAGGTTTAAAAGTCTGTTTCTTTCTGTGAGATAAACTATTATGCTGCTATGGAATATTTAGCTGTCGATGTGAACTTAAGGAATATAATATCAAATACCTTGTTTAGGACAGGTTATACATATCATAACTGGCCTTGTTATGCGTCCTTATTAGGTGTTTAGTTGAACACTAATTGGTATAAATAAAAGAATTTCTATTCATCTGTTTACCTCAGAAAATGAAGCAATATAGTTTGCTGGTGCTTCATTTAGAAATAAATTGATTATATTCTGTCAGTTGGTTTGGGCAGTCCCTAACAGAACACCGTGCTGCTTTGCAGTTAGGAGTGAAGATAAGTTCAGAGTGATAGTTGCATACAGAAAAATGTGTTAAATTAGCAGAACTATTTACAGTTACTGCTTAATTTAGTTTGTGTCTTTTAAGAAGATAGATACAATTATGGGACCTCTGTTATGCCTCAGTTTCACTAAAATGAGAAAAGCTTTTTCTGCACCTTCTCTCTTTTCGTCTGTAATAATACAGGGGTTGATACTGAAGGCAAACAGGCCAATTTACCAGGCGTGATACTGATCTTTGAAGAAATATTTGAAATCCTTGTCCTTGCCAAGTGCAGATTTTAAAAGCACCATGGTGGGTTAACGCTGTAAGAAACTTTAAGAGCTTGGGGCCCTTCGTTCTGTCAAGCTCCAAATAAATGGGCTGTCTTTTTGGGCAGCAGAGAGGACTCATTTAGAAAAATGTATATCTGGAACTGATTTTGCAAGAAATCAAATGGATTAGCTTGGATGTCAAATGATGGAGGAGATTGATTAAAAAGAAAAGAAAAAAAAGTGTATGAATAAATGTCTTCAATGTCTTAAGGGGGTTGTTATCACATATATGGAGGGTCCTCGCAGGCTTCTAGATATTTTCAGAGTATCCAGGTGAGAAGAACCTAATTGCTGCTTTTGCTTTTGTTGAGAACTTTTCAAAATTGTAAGAAGACTGTTTTTCCCGATGAATGTGTATATAAGCATTCTGACTGCAAGGAGAGAAAGAACTAGGTCAGTGACGTACTTTTAAAATAGTTCTACTGTGAACTTCCTTATCTAATTACTTTCTGTTGAATATGCAAGGAGTAGATACAGTCTACAGCCTGAGGAGCAATCAGATAGCAACTTAAGGCAATTCAGTGGTTATCTACACCACTATGCAGGTGGTGTATGGTCCTAGTATGCAGATACATATTCCTATTGCTTTCTTCAAAGGAAGTTTGGATTGGGGAGGCACACAAATGTATTTATCTCAGAGACAATATCTGATGTTACTAAAACTGATTCAAACTTATAAAATAAGCTACCTTTTCATGTTTTCATGTGTTGTTGCTTGTTTCATATATTAAGAAAATGCAAGTAATTATAACAGCACCATTTGGATTTGGAGATCTTCATTTTTTTTTTCTCTCTCTCTCTCCTCCCTCACTCTCTTCCCTCCCTCCTTTGTGCAGCCTCAGATGAAGAGGAACCAACTTCAGCAGGTATGAGTAATTTACGATTACACCTGCATCTTCATTTTGGTAACCGTTTTAATGGCTAGGGTTTTTGTTTTTCTAAACAGTTGTTCTTGTGCATAACACCTACTATATATCCAGATCAATGTAAGGTTTTATTTGTTGTTCCCCACCTCCCTCTCTTTCTGCTTGTTCATTTCAGCCTTATTTATTTTATTTTTTGTTTTTCCTTGATTCTGGAGACCTTAGGATATATACTTTTACCATTCTTACTAAAAGTACCTCAGTCTTCTCTGCCACTTTTTCGTTTCTTTGTGCTTCTCCATTGCGATTGGTACATGGGACTCCTCGCACAGAAACAAGTTGGAAACTACCAGGAGTCCAAAACAGTCATTTTTCTGCTCATTTGTAATCTGGCTTTGTGCTGATGTTACTAAACTGTATCATCCCAGAAGTGATATTCTTAAAGACAGAGGATGTAGAAGCATCCCGCTTAAAGTAAGCATTCAGCAAACCATGTCCTAAATATCTGTTCAAAGAACTTTTATTTCCATTGACAGACTGCCAAGTAGTGAGAACAGTTAGCAGCACAGTCATAAAAATTAGTTTAGAAGCTCCATAAGAGATAAACCCATGAAGTGTTTATTCTTTTGCTAAGATTAACTGTTTCTAATTAATTGGCAATCCATTAGCTTGGGAGTATTAAAAAAAAAAAGCATGCCAAAGAGGAATGCTGCTAACCAGACTGCCATATTTAAAGTGGCATTAAGCAGTATAAACTTAGGGAGTTAAAAGATGAATAGAGAGTCACTTCATAGTGGCTTGTTAAAAGAAGTCAAGATCTCTAGAGGGGCAAGGCTGAAAAGGTAAGGGGAGCAGAAGAAGAAAAGAGGATGGCAAGAAAGGACAGTATTTAGAACACTAACCTGCAGCTTGGGAACAATATAAGTAATTAGGATACAGTGGAGAATAATAAAGGAAAGAACTGAGGTAAAAAAACAAGAGTAGAATGTGAGGAAAGAGGAAGAATAGCTAGTGTCCTGAATAGGGAAAGAAGTCAAAGGGAGCTTTTAACATGAAGCCTAGCAGAATAGAAAAAAAAGCATGACTGAGGCAGGGGAAAACCCTGCAGATGGCGAAGAAAAAGGAAATTTGATCAAGAGCCTGACAGTACCAACATATCATTGAAAAACATGTATTATCATTATTAAGTATCAGCTTGCAACTATCTGTTTCCTGGAAAATAAATTAGTGTTGAATTTTTTGTGGAAAAATATATATTAATAAAAGGCTACTGCAGCTCTTCAGAAGAAGAATCAGTTACAAAAGAAGATCTGTAACCTAAGTAGTTAAATAATTAAACTTTTGGATGCAGATAGTGTTTTGAGGAATATTTGAGCAGTAATAACCAAAACAGTCTTGCAAAAAATGTACATTGCAAAACACTTGTTCCAGTTGCAACTTATGGAACATGTCTTCAAAGACAGCATTTCTCTCTGAGATTGGAACGCTACTGCAGTCTTTGTGAAGCTCCATATTCACAGGCTAGTCAAGCTAACCAGATATATCAACTGAAAACAGAAAGATAATGATATTTTTAAGGCAGTGGGATAGCTCCCTGCTACATTTGCTGAGCGGCGTTTCACAAAAGCTTTACAAATTCTATATTCAGCTCCTCAGCAATACTTGCCTTCCAGAATGCTGGACAACAGAGCTTGTTGTTTGCTTTTTTAGTGATATAAGTGTTTTTTGTTGTTGTTTTAAGGGTTTTTTTTAAGCACTTCAACCTTTCCCTAATATATCCTTTAAGCCTACTTTGGTTATTTCCCCCATAAATCCTGTGTTTGCAAAGCTGAGCTAATAATTTGCAATGAATGTCTTTTGAGTATTGTTCTGTCACAGAGTACTCCTAAACATTCGAAATTTTCTTGAATTCACCCATTAGTAATGACATTTTTTACATGAGGATTTTTCAAATATTTTTCTCAAAGCCTTGGATCATTTATGTTTCCAATTCAAAACAGGTGGTTGGTAGTGTGATCTGCATGCAATTTTGGCTTTTTTTGTACTTTTATAGTTCACTGTTTGTGATCCAAAAATGTCTGCCAGCATTTCTTGTATATTCGCTATACAAATGTAACTTTCTTTGTGGATAACAGCAGAAATGCCAACGATCTGTTTTGCGTTACTTATGCAACAAAAAGATGCTATTCATGATAACAGTATATGTAAGGATTATATCAACAGACCAATGCAGGTAGATACTGCTCCTCAGACAAGTCAACAGTCTGTATTGACTTGAACCTCTTACAAATATGGTAGATCTAGAATATGAGACAAATATATATTTATTACAGTTTGTGACAATAAATCTCAATTGCTCATAAATGTTAGAGGGAAGCATAACTAAATACCTGCTGAAGAAGTATGGTGAATTAATGTAACATTAAGATAACACTTACTATTTTATTTGGTTCTAGGGCAAAGATATTTCACATGATTAATTCTGTTGGGAATTATTTTTGAAAAATGTTTCAAAACACTCCATGACTGTCAGAAGTCACCTACCTTTGGAAAAGCTACTCCTATCTCTGCCTTTAGATTTATTCTTAAGCAGAGTTAACAGAGTACAACCTGATATTATATGTCTATTTACCAAAAAAAAAAAAAAAAAGAACCTTTGTGATCAAAGGTTATATGCAAGGTTATATGTATAGATACACTATTTTAGAAATTGTATGAAATGGAGAAAGCATTTTCTGAACAACTGCACATACCTTGTTTTAGATCTTCATCAGCAAAAGCAGTTAAGTATATAGCATGTGAAAACTCTTCAAATGAATAGCTTATTGTTTTTCAAGCATGTGTTTTTAAGCATCTGTTTGCTAGATTGCAGCTTAAAAAATCTTGCAGTGATACCGTAAGTTAGAAGCACTGTATAAATTTCAATCATAATGTACAAAATCTGTGGAAATCAAAATGGGCTTGTTGCAAAAATAAAATAAAAATAATAAAAAAGATACTGCATCCAAAGCCTGATGCAGTCATTTGCACTCTTTTACAGTCATCTCAGTTGGATATGTTACTCTTGGAATAGAGAGGACTTCTGTAGGCCAAAAGCAAAGTTCTGTCAGCTGCCACGTGTTTTGTTCGTTTTTTGGGGAAGAGACTTGTATTGGCAGGTTTGCTACTTCTAGCGTGAAGTTCAGAAGAACAAATGAAAGGACGAAGGATTAGAATGGCAAGAAACAGCTCAAGGAAGGAACCCTGTAATACCAGGGGAAAGCACTTAACAGTAACAGAAAAGTCAGAAAAAAAGAATAACTAAGAAGTTAAGATTTCTCCTGAAGCTTGGCTCAGAGTGGTACCTTGCTGCATGAGTATGGTGTTCAGTGATTACTCTGGAGCCAAAATTGCTTCCTATTGTCTTCAGCTATGAAGACCTCAGGTTTACTTGCTAATGAGAGCAGGTTTTCCTCCAGGTTTCTTATGTCCAATAAGTAAAATCTGCTAAAGCCCATGTTTTGTGGTGTATTTGGCATATATATGGTATATTTGGTATATATGTGGTGTATTTGGTATATTTTTTCAGTGTATGCCTATGCCTTGAACTCTATTTGCACAATAATGAACTATGAATTTAATAAAGAGCTTATTTTAATATAATTAAATAAAATTAAATTATTAAAATAATAATTTACTAAAAATTAATACATCAATCAGTGTGTCCAAAGGAGAAAAAAGAAAACAGACAAAAAAGTAGTTATAAATCATTTTAACTGATAGATATTTAAAAGATTATTTATTGGATACAGCCTGGGTATTCCTTGAGAGATAACGTAATAGATTTCCTCTGAGTGGTATAGTTATTGTTGGGTTTTCTTTTTCTTTTGTAGTTTTTTCATTGACATCTATACAAGGTGAATATTATAGTCTGTTTTGGACTACTGTAATATTTGGAAGAAATATTACTCCTGCTCTGAGCTGCACTCAGGGGCTGTCCCTGGGCTCGATGAGATAGCTTCATCGTGAAAGGGGTAGTTTATCATGCAGGTTTCTGAATCACAAGTCTTTCCTTGGTGCAGTGTCCCAGTGCTCACACACTGGCTGTGTTCTAGAAGTAGCATTCTGAAACACCTAAGCAAAACCATCACCTGCTCTGTAGATTTTAAGTGTGACAAAGTGGAAACTTTATTCTTACGCTGATGAAAAAGACTTCTGTGGGTTGAGTTTCTGTTTATGGACTCACAGAAATAATATAGCAACAGATTAGTGTATATTAGCCAGATATAAATAGTAAATATTGCTAATCTTTATACATAAGGCTAATGCAATTTCATTTTAGTTGTAAGTAGAATTTTCCATCAATTTTGTGCTGAAAATGTGGATTCCTCAGGGATAAAATTGTTCATAGAATAATTTACTGAATCCGCCATTGATTTTAAGCAATATGATTATAATGATTAAGATCTCAGCATTTCTGCTATCGTAATTTATTTTTATTTGTTGATAAATTAATGATTTCAGTTTTTAAAAATCTTGTTTGTTTTCATAATTATTTGTGGGGTAAGGTAGGGAAGTACCCTCAGTTCCCTATTTAGGAAATATGAAAGTGTTGTTTTTGTTTTTTGATTTTTTTTGTTTGTTTTTCCTTAAACTGAGAAACAAAGTAATGAAATTTTCAGTGTCTTCCTTTCCTCCTTCCTGCTGTCAGTAAATACTTTTACTTTTTGGTGCTGGATGGAGTTCATCAAAGAGTAATAGAGATCCAGCTGGTTAAAGTCCCAGTAACACATCATTGATTTTTAGAGAACTATATTGTGAGTTCATCTGATTTGTGATCTTATTGAGATTAATTCTTTCATGGAAAGTATATCCTTAGAGGGTAACTATAGTATATGTTTGCCATACTAATATTTAACGGATTTCATAACGGACATCTCTTCTTCCTGAAAATAATACCCTAGTGAACTTTAATTGATTGTAACAAGTTGAAATTGTAACTCCTTCAGTGATTATCAGAAAAGAAAGCTTCAAAATGAACTTTTATTTTATTGAAATGAACCTCCCTCAGAATTCATAGGGTAATTAATCAGCTTCATCTGTCACCCCCAAAACCTCAGAGATGCATTTAGCCTAATCACAAGGACTTTTAATTTACCCCTGTACAGCAGAGATCAGTGTTCTCTAAAAGGTGGAGTAATTTTGTGACAACATGTTTTCAGGCTAACTTTTGGGGCACAGTAATTCTGCTCTGGTATGCAAAGCTATTCTGTTTCTTGCATTTTAAAGAGGAAAAACATCTCTCCATTGTATCCCAATGGAAAGGATCTTCTTTATTATCATTCTTTGCCATCCCATCTGGTCTGTATTGGAGTTTTCTTCTAATATTCAAATTGTGTTACACTTCTAACTATTTTTTTCTTTTCTTTCCTCCTATTTTATTTGTGTCCTAAGTATATTTTTTAATTATTTTGCCATATAAGCTAAGCAAAATATAGAGTAAACCTGAATATTATATAAAAGTCATATTGAATTCTATGCTAATGGAAATGAGGCTTAATAAAAAGTAAAAATAGCTCAAGGTGCTGGGTGACACTGAAGGCTACTACAGTAGGTACTTTTATAAGCTGTAAACCTTGCTTAGGTCGGAAATTA
The DNA here is from genome assembly GCA_013389825.1 of Crypturellus undulatus. NCBI lineage: Eukaryota > Metazoa > Chordata > Aves > Tinamiformes > Tinamidae > Crypturellus > Crypturellus undulatus. Next base: position 60,188 of record VWPW01009949.1, read on the forward strand.
AAATTAATTAGTATTTTCAGCCTATTCCTTAGTGAATATTTGTCAGTGTATCATAAAAATAACAAATCACTTACTTTGCCAAAATTGGTCATTTCTTCTTGGATTTAGGGGAAAATCTACTAGGAGATTGAGATCAGCCTGCATTGATGATACTTGCATGAGATACAGATCTGTCATACTTCAGCATTTTTTCATAATCCACGTAGTTTTTAGAAATGAAGTTAGTGATGAGAGTGTTCATTCCACTATACCAATACATCTGGAAGATGATACAATATTCTCTATATTTGCAGTTGCTTTGTAATAAGCACTTTCTTTTTGGTTGCTTATCAGTTTATTGAGTTTTGAGATGGAAATTTTTCATGCCAAGCATCTGAATTCAGCTCAAATAGTTTCACCTTTTTTTATAGAGAGGTTAAAGAGTGTTCTGTTTTTGATTCTTGAAAGTTTTCTACTGAGAAAAGCTTCTGCTTTAATACTCTGGCAAAGGAATGTGCAATTTGACAGCACGATTTCAGAGATTTCTTCTTTTACTTCCATGAAAAAGCACATGGATGGTAGTCAAGATGGTAGTGTTAGTTCACATTTGTTTAGCAGAGATTAGTGAGATAACACTAATCCTCATAGCACAGTCAGGAAAACAGTCATGCGTAGGCAAACCTTCTGAAGGAAGGCAAAATCAAGCCTGTGCTGCCAGCTACTAGTATGTCATTGTAGCTGTGGGAGCGAGTAACAGAAGAAATGGAGGCAACACCTTGGAGGGAAACAGGTTCAACTCCTTGACTTCAGTGCTGTCAGTACTCACTAAAATTCCCGACCTGAAACTGTAATGATAGGGTAGCTTCAGTTAGATTCACATCTTCTAAGAACCAATATTCCCCAAATAGAGGTCTTGCAAGAATCTAGGCCTTGCTTGGGCAGATACAAAAAGCTGAACCAACACTTAATGTGTTCAAAAATTCTAATTTTCTATCAATTGTTTTGCACAATGCATGGCTTACCTATTGTTATTCTTGCTCCAGAGACTTCAGAGTACTGTAGCTCTCTCATTTTTTGGTATTTCCAAGAAGTAGAGCCCAGGCACAAAAGCGAAGGTGCCAAAGGAGGAATAGATTTTCATTGGAAAAGGCATGGATAGTGGGATGACAAGTTGCTGATAAAAAGCTAGTTGATAGGTAAAGAAATTAAATTGAGTTGAGCGTGGCCTCAGTAACTGGGTCTTCATGCAAGGCTGTAATCAGATGATTGACTTGAAACTGGTTGTGCTGGAAGAGGTAGTTTCTCCCCTTTACTCAAGCAGCCATTTATTTCTGATCATTTCTATCCAACTTTCATGCCTGTGCTAGCAGTTATACAAGCAACCACATGTTGAGCTGCATCAGCTACTTGATCTGGCTGAGAACAACCTATTCGCTAATGCTGTTTGCATGATGCTGTCTGTTTTCATCAGTTCTCCGATACAGTCAGGATCTGACTTTCTAGGCAGGGTCATAAGTGCTCTCAGTAGGAAGGGAAATTCCATTGAAACATGTAGCTGAAGTTAGAGTGAAGAATAAACTGTTCTCTCTAGTGAGAGCCTGTAATTCAATTGCATGAAAGCAATCAAGGAGTCACAGGCAGGGATCAGATGTAGTGCTTGGAAATGGAGAAAAAAAAACAGACAAAAATAAAACAAAACAGTGATTGGTTGAGGATCTGGAAGCAGAACAAGAAGCCTGGTGGAAAGGATCCTGCTGTAGAGAAAGATCCTGAAGAGGGTTTATTTTCTGCATATTTAATCTGTAAACTGTGTCTTTTGTCCATCTTTGAAGAGCTTAGATGCAACAGTGAGAGCATAAGGTTATTGAGCAGAAAATTACTCTTTTTCTGTTCAGTGCAGATTTAAATAGTTTTCAGTCAGTAAGAAGGCTTTGTATTGCATATTCAGTGAAGAAGATGAAAGAAGTATTGAATAATAACACATTTGCAGATTGACCAGCCGTTAGTAAGTGATCACTAGGTTAAGGACTATAAAGTAAGTATGCTCATAAAGATGCTAAACTCTAGCATCTGGACAGCTAATCCTAACATTACCAGACGCTTTCATGACAGATACTGTAATCTGAATAATAGTCATTAGTGTAAGTAGTATAGTATCGATGATACTGTATGCGTTATGGGTGCCAGTTTTCATATTCATTTGAATTCAGAATTCTCACTGATCCTGCTACCTGGTGTGAATTTAACTGTGACAAACCTGTTCAGGTGGCAGCAATCATCTCTTGGGTCAGTAGTGTGGGGACGAGTAGAGCTCATCTTGTCCTGATTTGCCCTCCAAAAAGAAGAATCTAAGTTAGTCGTGTATGCAATCTTTGCAGTCAAGGAAAAGAAACCTGCAGAAGATGAGTCATCCCAGTAAAGTATTTGAGACAGGGAGAGCAATTAATCCCTTCTCCCTTACCACGTAAGGATGCATAATACATGGTTAGTGTCAGTTAGATATACATTTGTTAAACTGTTGTAGTTAAACTCTTTGTAGTGCTCTAGTGTTATACTGGGAGAAGACCATAAGCAAGAAAAGGTAGTAAACCCCCATGGTTTGGATATACCTTCCCAGTTTTCTATTTCCAGAGATATCAACAATAGAGATGTGAACTAAATTACCCAGGAATCTAATGATATATTGTAATATCATATTACGTGATGTCCAGTCATACTGAATGAGACAGGGGTAATCAGAAAGATAGGCTGCTCCATATTTAATAGCTTCTTGAGCAGGAAGAATGTGCCTGTAACTCAGTGATTCTGGTACAGAGTCCCTGTAACATCACAGGAGGGCTGACATGCTGCAGGAGTCAAGGAAAACCTTTCATGGTAACTTCCATAATGTATCCTATTGTGTTTGTTTTAACAGCCATTTCCCATTACTTTGTATCTTTTGTTCTTAAATAAGTATATTTTCTATTCATAACTGCTTTAGCAGTTTGACTAACTATTAACAGTTAACAGTGGCAGAAATGCCAGGGAATGCTCCCTGGCATTTTGAAAAGTACTGGAGAAAATGGATGAACAGAGAGTACAACATTCCTCCTTCACCCTCCTTTGCAGTAGGTTATATAAAAAAAAAGAGAAACATTAGATGTTTAGGAGCATTTTTTTAAGTAGGTAGAGATGCTATATAAATTAATAGGTCTTTTGGAGCTGGAAGGATATAAAGAGAAAAAGTTTTAGAGTAGAGATGCATCTTTTATTAACTTGACTGGCGTGATTAAATGAAAGGAAGAAGCATTCAGTTATGTCAGCTTTTCTTCATGTCTGAAACGGAAGTGGATGTGTATCTCATGATCATGGATATGTTTAACAACATTACATGATGTGGATTTTTAGTACATCAAAGCTCAGGAAACATTAAAGTGGGTAGGTAAGTGGCAGATGGAATTAAGTGCCATAGAGGACAAAGAACAATGTTTTAAATAGAACTGAATACTTTTTTCCACCTATTATTATGAACCAGGCTTCTCAACTACTGATTTGATGCCTAATATCCACGCAAACAAGTCTCTTCATGAATTCCTGCATTATTTTTACTCTACCTACAAATAATAATCCATCTCAAAGACAAAAAAATACCAAAGGAACCCCCCAAAATACCACCTTTTCCAAACTATTTCCACTCTGACTTCACTCAGAAGTATTTGCCAGTCCCTGTAAATAAGCTGAGGACTATTTGATCAGCCATTTCACAAAGTTGTTGTCAAGGTTTTTAGGTCCTATAAATAAAGTAATAGAACTGTCTAGCTAGTTGTTTCCTTGAGGTGTTGACAAGGCATTCAAGCCCCATCTATCCTGAATAGGAAGAAAGGTGTTGAAGAAAGATTTGACATGGCCATTTTAAAAATAGTCACAAGTTGCCTGTGCTGTCTCTGAAATGTAACTTTGAAGCAACATCGTAGGTGAAATTAAAATATAGTTGCTATAGAAAAGAGGATGGAAAAAAAACACTTGCTTAGGTGTATAGAAGTATCAAGCAAAGGCCTGATCAAATTCATTCACATAAAGATATATGGTTTTCTACACACGTGCAGCAAGTTCCACCTGCAATACCAACACCTGTCACTTCATTCACAGATACCAGTTCTCATTTCTATTCTGATTGATTGATGCTAATGGCCATTTACCTCAGCCAAGACATCCCTTTACTCTTTCAGTTAAAATGCATTTCCTACTGTAGATCTTTTAAAACAACGGTGTTTTACATCAGAACATGAATGCCTATTACTAGACTTAAAGAAAAAACTATAAATAATATTCAGTTGTATTCCGCTGCACCATATAATGTTCTGTATAAAATTGCTGTTTCAAAATATAGTTTTGTAAACATCTATTTTTTTTCCTCTTTTTGCACTTTTATAAAACTGTTTACTTCAACAGTATTCCTTATCATTAAATATTATGACTTCAGAATTGTGGCAAAAACATTTGCATAAGCTTCACAGTTCTGTAAAGCAATAAACTGCCAAATGGAAATTATAAGTATTTTTAGAGATAAGTAAAACAGCCAAAGTGTATTGGACCATTCCAAAAAGTGTATATTCATTACTTAGTCAAGAGGTATTTGCCATTGGCTTCCATGGGAGTTGTGCTTGCATGATGTCATCATAACTTCACAAGTTACTTGATTTGATAAATAGGCTGATAAAAGTCTCAAAGTTCATAGTTGTGTGTGTGTGTGTATATATATGCATATATATATATATATATATATATATGAGGAAGTTCCACGTTCTGTGAACACAGAGATTTGAACATAGGTTTCTATGTTAATTTTGCCTACAGTAACATATTTGAACATCTCTAAATCAATATCAAAAATCTAGGCTGTTATTCATGGATCAATTTGTCAAGCTGTATCATATATCAAATATATCAAATCTATTTTTTACAAAGGATTTGATGCATAATTGCAGAACAGCAATTATTTATTCATATACATTAAGGGAATAGTGGCAGTGTTTCAAAAACTATATCTTAATCTCTTCATACTGACCTTAAATTTTTCCTTTTTTAAATTTTTTTAATGTTCCCTCCTAGGAGAGAAAATTGTTCTAATAATTTTCTTTGCAACACAGTAATAATGTGACATGTTTTGAAACCAGATACGGATCAGTGTTGCTGCCAAGTCAGCATTCTTGTTTAAAGTCCCTTGAGAATGACAGAAGCAAAAGGTCTAATGCAACATTTGTCAGCTCTTCTTATTCTGCTCTAGACTTTCTGGTAGCAGAAAAAGAATCACTTAGAATCACTAACAATTTCCATAGAAGAAATCCACTGTCTAGGTGGGGGAATTCTCATTGAAAGTACACATTAAATTTCTAGGGTAGTGGATTTGTTTTCATACGATAACATAGAGGGAACATTTTCCAAACCTCATTTAAGCATCCATGTTTCTTAAAAGGTATATGACAGACTCCTGACTCCCTTTCAGGAACTACAGCTAACTACTGACTAGAGTAGATTTGGAAAGATCTACTTTGGAAAGTGTATGAATATGCCTTCAAATCTTCTGTGCTGAGGTGAGGTGAAGTTCATTATGTTTTGGTTATACCCTCAACACCTGATGAATATGGCCATCTGTATGTCTTTGCACAGACACGTAAACTTCATGGGTCTTGGGACCCAGAGGAAAACTGAGTCTACCAAGCTACTCATGCAACAGCTGAAGGTGGACATGTGGAAAAGAGCTGTGGCTCCGGTGGAAGTCCACTCTATCACTCCTTGAGGGATTACAGTTGTGGCCTCACGAATTCAGGAGTGCTACAGCTTGTACCACAGCCCCTGCTTGGGGCCCTGTTGAAGGCAAGACGTGCTCATTTAGAGAACTGTACTTGGACTGCAGTAATGATACCTGTGTTGCTTGTGATAATATGAAAAAAAAAGCTACAGTATAAAAAACCTAATCTGCAGTGCTGCTGTGCAGAAATTATTACTATTATTGACTGAAATAGGTCAGGGTTTTCATCCATGTACAACTGCATCTGAATCACATTAATCAAGAGCAATTCATTTAAATTTCTACTGTGAATATACCAGGTGCAAAGGAAGCAGGAATCCAGTGCTTCTGCTGTGTATCTTAAAATCTGCGTGCACATAGCTGCAAACATGAGCTCCAGTTTTAAATTGGGATAGTTATGCACTATGGTTTGCTGAGCTGGCAAAACACCAAAATGAAACAGGGGTTGGGTGAGGGGAAAAAAGAGAATGATGACCTAGCTAAGAGAGAAGACAGACAAGGAGAATAGCGACAGAGCGTAAGATTTGGACTTAAAAAGAATTTCAGAGCAGATATGCAAAATTGGGAAGGTTGATTCAGATGAAATAATGCAAAGCAAAAAGAATATTTTTTCTTTCCTCTAGATCCTCAGGGAAGTAAATGACTGGAACATGTCTGGTCTATATCACTTGATTCTTGCTATGGATGGCATTATGCCTTTTTGAGCTATATATACTTCACGTTTAGTGATTCTCTTTCATCGTGTTGTAATAATATTTTGTGTCCTAAGGATAACCACCCTCTGAGATTCTCTTTTGCTGTTCTTATGTCTTTAATATCACACTAGTAATTAGGATATGACTCACAGAAAGGCGCATAACGTAAGCTGAGGCCTTGTGTAGTTTCCACTAATATTCAGCAAGAGGACTAACTGAATTTTGATCAATTTGCAGTAATAGTTAAGATTCACATTTTTTTTTTTCCAATTTCTGGTTGCTACCAGAAAGGAACACCTCAAAAAATGGTCAAAATTCCTGATCACTGATATTTCAAAGTCAAGTGAATTAATGAAAACTCATATGTCCATGCACAAAGACAAGTAACTTGATATAAAAATAGCAGTTTCCCAAAATCCCGTCTAACATGGTAGTGCATTTAGATGCTAACCTAGTATAGCTTCCTTATTGCTAGATATATTTTTTCAGGCAGGAGACCAGTGTATTAACCACAGAAATAGATTTGCAGTAGTGATAGAGTGAATTTAGGGAGTTTATTTTAATGGATGCCATAGCAAGAGATCTGTGGGTAGTTGTTGTAGATCTGTAGTGTTGTCAGGAGTGCACTTTTGAGGTGAACCTTTCAATCATCCCCACTCACTTTGTTTTGGATCAGGATGGAGTGGTGTCAGGGATCATGGGCCAGTTACCTTTTGGCTGAAACAAAACTGGAGTATAATGTGCAGGCCATAGGACCAGACTGCAGCTAATCCAGTGTAAAATGCCCTGAACTATGTAGACTATGAACAGCAGGTTCTTCAGATTGCCTAGTTCTTGTACCATGCTACTTACTAATGTAAACATAGTTATGACCTCATCCTAATTATTGGGTGTTTTCTCTTTGATTTCTTTTGCCATCATTTACTGATGTGTAATTGCATGATGAACTGATGTCAGGATGCTGCCTTCATGGTTCTGTTAACAAGATGCAATTGTGAGTCAGTCTCTCCTGACTATACTGCAAGGTACAGTTTGGATATACGGGCAATTTATTGACATGTTCATTGTCGAGGTGAAAGCCTCCATCATTTCCACTCGTTGGAAAGTGTGCTCTAAAGCTTCTGGTTTCTTGACCATACTGAAACAAAAGTCCAAACCCGTCTTCTCAGATTTGATGGCCATCAGGTGATTTTAGTGATTCAGATTTCCTCAAAATGGAAACATGAGCTAGAAATGAAACAAGAAAGCATTTGTAAGTTCAGGTCTCTTTAAAGACCACGTATTTGTTGGAATTACATGGCTCGTGGCTGATGAGAAAACACCTCTACTTGCCTATGAGACAGTCATCTCCACTCTATACTGCCTGCTTTCATAAACTGTGAACTTTAGTGAGTTACTATCACTTTGACCATAAATTCAAGAAGGTCAAGCAGGTAGACCTTTTCAAACTAATACTCAGTGGTTTAAGAACTGTTCTCTGAGGACAGTTTTCCTGTTTATGCCTTGTTTCATTTCACTGCATTTTTTTTGTTCACCCACATAGCTTTCTTTTATTCAAGTCTACGGATTATGTCCCATACCTGGTTCTGTTGAACTAGAACCTAATAAAAAAAACAGATATGGAAAATATTAAGGAATATAAAGAGGAAAAATATTCTGGAGTTATCGATAAGGCAAAGTAAACCATTAACACAAAGCAACAAATTTTACTTTAAAAACTAGGTCTATCTTGAAGAAAAAAGTAAAAAACTCAAAGAGGAGGTAAAATCTTTTATTTTAAAATTTGTTGCTATTTAAAAATTTGTAGAGAAAAGGGAGTGGTTGAAGATAACCAAGACTCCGAAGAATGGGAGAAGTCAGTGATGGAAATGGTGGTATTAATGGGGAATAAAAATGATGCTGCCCAAGTATGAAGTTAGTGAATTGAAATGCCCTGCACCTGGATTTTCTGTAAATGAAATAAATATTGTTTGGGACGAGAATTCTCCTGTGAAACAGAATGAAGAGACCAAGCACAGGAGACATGAATTTACTACAGTAGATTTAAGAGAGAACTCACTGGAGAAAAATACTGTAGGCTTACATCAGCAATACCACAGCAGGCCATAGAAAGGTCTACAGAGCAGGTAAGAGCACTAAAAATGGGAAAGAGACCATTCTGGAGCCTGGAAGCTAAGAAGTATAAAGAATTAATAACAAAGAGCAAAAAATAGTAGTGTATTAAACCGTTTTCCAATACTGGAGCATTTTCAGACCTGATGATATGCTGTAGCCACTGAATTTCCTACTATATTGACCACAGCTTAATTTCAGAGGTGAACTACCATGTTCAGTAGAATGCAGTAGACACTACATTGCTGTTAAGTTTAAACTGGATCTTGTCAGACAATATTCTATTCAATTAAAAAAAAAAGTGGGAGGTGGCAGCATAATCAATTCAAATTTCTCTGTAATAGAAATTTGCAGAAGAGAATTAGTGCGAAATGTGCAGAAATGACCTAGAGCGTTTTGTGCTCAAGAGGTGAATTTTAGCTTTTCCTGAATCCAGATGGAGACACCCTGATCATTATAATCAACATGCTCCATTTGCTGCATTAAAAACAAGATAAATATTTAATCACAGTGCAATCAAGTCTGGATCTGTGCCATTAGTTTATAATGAATATATTGTTAGGTAGGATCTAAAACAATACTAATATATTTATGAACCAGGCTGAATGGATTAAAAAGGATGTTTTGAGCTGTTAATGAGATAAGGTATGCTTAACTGCTATTTTTTTTTTTAATTTTCTTCATAAATTAACTTATATTCAATTATATGTACCTATCAGTATTATCAATATTCTGCATAAAATTTGAGTGATATTGTATAAAACACATTCTTTTCAGTTTGAAACAGTCAAACAAATAACAAAATGTAACTTTAATAAATATTTGTTGATAGAAAAGTCACTTGTACCCTAGCAGCAAAATAGAATCAACAATGGTAAATGCCACACAGAAATTATATGAAATGTACAGATCTGTAAGAGTTACTGTGTGTACTTTTGGGTTTTATGTTTTATGAATATTTCAGTATGCTGAGCAAGCAAGGATTTATCATTATTCTTCTGAAAGTTGGAAAGCTGTGGTAGTTCAAAATTCTGGAATTTTAGCTTATTGTAGGTTATAGTTAGGCTGAGAGACTCCTTTATTTTCTTGGAGCTACACTAAATGTCTGAGCCCAATAAGAGCTGGACCCAAAAATATTTACGTAAATTTTAAAGCAAGAATTGCTTTTAAGAGGAAAAAGAAAATCTGTAAGAGAAGAACAAATATTGGACGGCAAGCTATTTAATTATTACTAAATATGTATTATACTTGCATTGCAAAATAAGCATATTGCCTAAGAGAAGCTCTTTTCCTTTTGTGGTTACAGCCTGCCCTTTGCTGAAAAGCACATTTGCTGAGAATAATTTCCTCAGATATCTTCAGAAACATATACTGGGCAACTAGGAATATGCATGCGTTTTCAAGGAATGAACAAGCAGGCTATTCTGTGGATCCATGTATGTCAAGTGTGTTCTTGGGAAATGATGACTTAGTCTTTAAACCAATGTGTGATGTAGAAAATAGAGCAGAACGTGGTTGTCTTACCACAAAGGTGGTGATGAACCTGACTTAAAGTACATGTAGTAGTAAGACCTAACTCTCTACACAAAATTACAGAAATGGATATGTCATGTTTGCTGGCTGGAACCTATAGGTAGGCAGAGGCACAAGCGTATATTTCAGCATGCATTAACTCTCCGCAGAACTCAGCAGGTGGAGGAACGTTTCTGTCACATTGTTAACCTGGTCCTTGTGTAAAGCAGCACATCTCCCACACAGGCACACAGCTGGGAGCATTCAAAACCAACCTCCTTGTCAAGGGAACCTTGAATTAAATTAATAGCAAAGTAGTAAATGTGAGGAAGATCAGAGTCCCTGAAAGCTTTTGTTATATTTCTGCCCTTTTTATGCAATAAAGCAGTTCTCTGTCTGAACATGTAAAGAGCTATACAGAGACATTCCTGCTGGTTTTGAATGTTCATTTTTGTGCCTGTATGTAAGGTGATCTCTTCTGAATAGAATTATTTTATATTTTACTTTATATCTGCCAAACGTTAAAATCTTTACGTTTGGATTTGCAGGGGCACACCTTTCAAAAAATCCATTTAATTGGGGACATTTTTAACAGGATGAGGAAAATATTAATATATTTCTGAAAAGGAAGCAGTCTCTCATTTATATATGTATAGGTGGCATATACATCATTATTTAGCTGTATGGAGAAGGCATAAATTTTAATTTTGAAGGAATTTCATCTAAATATTTAGAAATCAGTCTTACCAGTGTTACATATTTTGAAAAAATCTGATATAACTTTCAAATTCAAATACCTTTCAATGCTCCTGAACTTTTTTCACAAGTTCCAGGAATAGAGGCAGAGATATGATGTTGGATTATTTAGATTGAGTCTAATCCATTGTAATAATCCTTACATTCTGGGTCATGGGAAGTTTGTGTTAACTCCAGAAGCAAGATTAATTCTCCTCTTTTCATAAAGGTGACAGAAGTCGTATGTTCCACTGGCTTCTTTCCTACATGTCAAAATATAGGAATTCTTTCTCTTTTTGGAGAAATCATTTTAGGTATTAAGTATTAATAAAATCTAGAGAAAGGAAAAGATGACTTTAAACAACTGATGGTAAAACTGTTTGAGAGGTCACTGATAAGGAGCTCAGTTTACCATAGAAGAAAAAAAAAGTTATGATTGACATTCGTATAGAGCTTATAGAGCATTGATTCAGAATTTTTCCCTTACAGTGAAAGAAACCCTTTGTTCATTTTATTATCTTAATTCCTTAATTTGTTCTGATTTTTTGGGGAGGCTTTTCAGAGTAGCTTTATCTGTTAGTACTACTTCAGTAATATTCCACCAAAAAAAAAAAGCTAAAAAAATAGTAGTTAATAGTAACTCCATCTTGATGCGTATCAAGGTTAATTTCTAATTTAGTGTTAATCTTCCTGTCATAATTTATACCTCAACGACTTTCTAGTTTCCTGTGTTTTGCTAAGCTAACAGCATGTAACTGCAGTTGTACTTCCAAGTTGGCTTTTTTTTTTATAAAAAGATCTGACAAAGCTTCTGTAGACTTCTTGATAACACCAATCAGTGCATTTAATGGAATCTAGTACATTATGTCCTTGCACATCTGTGCAGCCTGCCCTTTCAGACAGGCTCTGTGGTTCTCCTTGGACATGTTTGTGTTAGAGCTCCAAATGGCTCTTATTGACTTCAGTGGCTTGAGGAATGGGAGGGCTAGGCTGTTGCATGACTCATACCATGAACATCCATCAAATCAGGAACACTGTGAGTGGGTGGTGGTGTTGTTTGTGGTTGGTTTTTTTCTTTAAACCTTAATACTTCCTAGACACTTAGGGGGACAGTATTTAGATTTTTTTTCTTAAATGAATGGATACATTAAACCTTGGTGGAGAGTTTTAATGTATTTTTCCCCTTTGTATTATCAGAATTCAAATAATGCTTCTAGATATCATGTGGCATTGAACAGTGGTACCTGGTACCTACAGATTCACTCTCTTTGTTTTTCCAGCACCTAAAATGAAGTCTAATTATTTCTGTTCCATTTACAGATATTGCAGCCATCTAACATAACATTTGAGATTAAATTAAAGGCTTGTAGTAAACCCCTTGGTAGTCTTGTTGTTGCATGGTACATAAACTGGATAAGACTGCCAGAGCACATCTGCTGTACCCTTGCCACTCAGAGTGCTCAGTCTGTCGGACCACAACAGGATTAGCCAAAAGTAGCTCCCTCTCTCCACTCTCAAGAGGATTGTACATTGTATGGACATTGGGTCCTCAGCACTGGCCAGTCTGTTTTGTTCTTCCCATTGCACTGCATTACTTGCTAATGTGGATAAAACCGTTCTGTAGCAGAGATAGTTCAGTTGCTAAAGAAAATTATCTGTATTCTACTTAATTTACTTAAATGTGATTTTGAAATGGTGATGCATCTAGGCTTCTCCCTTCCTCCAAAAAGGAAGATCACACAAGAAACAGCACAAAATAAGGTGGAATATTCTGGAAGAGAAATCCTCTGAACTGTCAAGGACAAAATGTAGAAACATGTTAAAGCACTTACTTGGATTATTAAAAAAAAGGCTACAGAATAAAATATCATAGTTTTCCTACATATACTAATTCACTCTCTGTAAAAATAAATGACCATCAAAAATTGTCATTTATTGAAGAAATAATGTTTTACTTTGTATGTTAAATACAAACTAAATATAAACTAATAGATTCTCTCTCTGAAATATCTATCTATCCCTTCAGTATTGAATTATACAAGGCCTTGTTTTTATGATGTTTTAATTGACTGTACTTGTCAAAGAAGCAAACAATGCAATTCTGCCTTGAGCCCCTTTGTAATTCTACTAAGGATGCATTTGTTTGATTTCCCTGTCAATAAAATTCTCAGATAGTTTAGAGAGAAAAAAAAAAATGACGCCAGCTATGCTTTTAGCTATCTTTCGAGTGGTGGTTGTTTTATTTTCCTAAAATGGGATTTCAAGTGAATAACAATATTCTGTGTTTTGGAGAATACCTGCACATATTATTGTTGGCTGTTAACAGTGGAACTGTATAAAAAGGACTCAAAAGAGCAACAAACTGAATAGATGTATTTATTTCAGTGCATAATTAATCTCATTGACATTACTTTATGTGAGCGTGGATAAAAAAATGCCTGGAAAGCATACCATTGAATTCAACTGCTCATTAATATTGATTAAATGTTGCTGTTCTCTTTGTGCTTGAAACTACTTAAAGATTACCTGCAAAAGTATTACAGTGCGATTGATTTAGCAAAATAAATCCCTGAAGTGCTTTTTTTTTTAAATTAGTTGACAAGTTTGTTATTTTTTTTCATAATGAAGAATGTTTTCGATAGATAATGATCATATGAGTAACAGAGAATATTAATCAAATTGTCAGGGAATTAATTATCCAGCATTCAATATAATAATAGACATGGCTTGGGACCCCTCATCATCTGACGACGGTGTTTAAGTCCATGCTTATCATTTCAGTAGTGCTGGTGTTTAAAATTGAATGATAATAAGGTTAAAGCCCAGATTCTTCAGGGGACTTAAGCCTGAATAATTTCATATCAGGGATCATCATAACCAAAATTTCAGTAAGAACATATATGTGCGTGGAGGTTCATACAGTCTAAATGCCTTGAACTGGCATGGTGGAGTGTGGTCCTCTGGAGAATTAAGTTATGATAAAACAGATATATATTTTCTTTTTTTGAGTCATTTATTCTTTTATAATGCAGATAGGTCTGACCAGTGTGTCTAGTAAAAATGAAAGTTAACTAGTGCAAAGTAGGTCATCAGTGTTTACTAGTTCCAGTGCATTGAATTGAAAATCAGCCAAAACAGAATTTATATGGTTCATGCCTTTTTTTTTGTCCTCTCTCCCTCTCAGAAGGAAAGCGTCATAGAAGACTAAGGTTAATTAAAAATATTGGCATACATCGGTATTTACCTCTTTACTGTGCGGGTGACAGAGCCCTGGAACAGGGTGCTCAGAGAGGTTGTGGAGACTCCTTCTCTGGAGATCTTAAAAACCCACCTGGTGGCATCCTGCCACCCTGTGCCACATGCTCTGGGTGTCCCTGCTGGAGCAGGGGCATTGCACTAGGTGATCTCTAGAGGTCCCTTCCAATCTCAGCTATTCTGTGATTTACTATTTTGCTCCGCAAGTGACTGTAGACTGATCTGAGAAAATGTAAAACCTAAAGAAAATCAATGAAAGTATGTTGAACGTGTGCTCAACAAGCCCTATGGAGAAATCAGGGAGCAAAATGAGAAAGCAATGACTAAAAGATGTGCTGTTCTTGGAAAATTAGAGGTCTATTTGCACTGATATAATTGTCCTATGGGGCTACCGGCTACCTGTAAGCAATCCCCAAATTGGAACACTGTGTTAGAAACTTGAAGAAAATATGCTGTTCGTATGCATAGGGGGGAGACAAAAAGAGCAAATTAAAAAGGGCATACTTCTCAAAGGAAGAAGTTGCAGAATATCATGTTTTATTTATTCAGTGGGATGTCTCATGTTTAACAGTTTGCACAAGCATAATTTAATTGGGATTGTGACCTAGGTAAGGATAATGACATAAGTTGTAATAGAAATGTGTACACAGATAGTTTCTTAAACTGCTGTAACTCTCTGGGCAATTATAATTGTGGGATGTATTCTGACATCCCATGTCATTCTGTTAATTCATATCTTTTGTAAATTAATATTTTCTCAGTGCAGTTTTCAGTAATATGACATTCTGAAAAAATGCTGTTGCTATGAACATCTGTCAAACCTTGTATTTGTAATTGAAAACATAAACTAATGGACAGACTCTCAGAAACATTAAACTTACAGCTCTTTTAAGTTTAAATCATTCAATTCCCAGTGCTGATTGTCAGTAAATTATGCTGTGGAAAGAAATTCTTTTTTAGAGTTTTTTGAAAAATGTGATTTTAATTGGATGAATACTTATGACACTGCATTTCAATAAAGGAAGATTAACATCTCTGTACATGGTAAAATATTGCAAATAACATACTTTATATCAAATTGATAAATCTTTTAACATACAAACTTGTTTCAACGCAATGATTACCAGTTCTTTAAAGTGTTATTGGAAAAAGTATTTGTCAAATGCTAAAATGTTTTGTTGTCGTAGGATGTTTGTTATAGATGAAAATACCAAGATGGCAAAAGCTTTTAACGTGTGCCATTGAAAGAATAAATTTCAGACCTCATCTGAAGATATGCTATTACCTGGAGGCTTATATAATAACTATAAAACTAACATCTATTGCCTTTACAAAAATATAGATTACTACAAGAGCGCTCTAGCAGACTTTACCTGATAATAATAAACAGAAAGTTAGGTCTCACTGTTGAAATTTCAGTTGTTGTAGCTTGTGGTCAGTTGAAAAAAATGTGAGTCAGAGGAACTTTTTGACTCTTTGAAAGCAGTCTGAAATGGATATGCTAAAAAGACACTAAAAAAAAAAAAAAAGGAATAAATAGTTAATAATATAATTACTTGCTCAGATGGTCGCACATGCAGAAACTTATATAACACCGTAGGAAAGATCTCTTATAGCTACTAACTTGCCATGTAGTGATTACTTGAGGATATTGTAGGTGTCAGTCCCCACGATAGGTACATTTGATTAATATATATTGCCTCAGTGGTATGAAAGTTAGAACGCCTGTTATCTTTAATAGGAGAGCAGGATTTAGCTTCTCTGTCTCCTGTCTTCTCTTACATTAAAAAATAATGTTGTGATTAATGAGTACTGACATGCTTCATATTTTTTCTTGTTCATGAAAATCTGTGCTGTCAAGTTATCTGAAAAAAAAGGGCTTATTGTAGTGAGTTAGTGGAATACAATAATCTACATACTGGATATAATTTCTTCGGTGAAAGCATATAAATAACTGAAATTCTTACTGTTATTATAAATGTATATCCTCTTTTTATCTCTCAGGACCTTGTCTTCCTAATCCATGTCATAACGGTGGGATATGTGAAATTAGTGAAGCGTATCGAGGTGACACATTCATAGGATATGTTTGCAAGTGTCCAGAGGGATTTAATGGGATTCACTGCCAGCACAGTAAGTTTCATTTAATAACTTTTGTTCTATTTATGGACTGAAACATTTTGGTAAGCTAATAATGTGGAGGTTTAACATCAGCTCTGATTTTTCTGAAGTATATAGTCTTTTGTCACCAGACTGGTGCTACTAGACTTTAGAAGATGACCTTTCTTTTAACTTACTGGGTAACTCATCATCAGGAAAAGAAGCAAAAATATGTAATTTGCTATGGATATTCTAAAATATGATAAGGAATGGATATCATGCTTAATTTAATTTGATTTAATTGAAAAACAGTATCTGAAATAGTAGAGATCTCTATTTCTGTTGGAATTGCTACTGGTTTCATTTTGATTAATGACAGAAGAAAGTAGAATAGATCACTGAAAATAAGTCTGTGTATAAATGCCTTCCAGATCTTCCTTTACCTTTCTGTTTAAAAAGAAAAGAACAAGTATTTTTATCATGTTGCCTGAATCTGTAGAAAATCCAAGGGTAGAATTTCCAGGTTTAGAAAGGATACACTTTAAAAAATATGTTTTAAAAATATCTAGACTTCTTTCCTTATAATTTATTTGAATAGTTGCCTTTTTTTGAAGGCAAACAAAGTGCTTGTTTGAAGCTGTTGCCTTTTGTTATGATTATACTTGAAATCACAGGCCCACGTTCCCTCATTTAATGTCATTGGAAGTACTGGACATTCAAAGCCTATTAGTAGAAGTTCTGCATTTCCATTGGCAAGTGTTACCTGTTGATAACGTAAATAAAATCTCTATTTTTGTCATATGTAAAAGTTACTTAGAACAAGAGCTTGCTTAAGGAGACACTTAAATACCAAATTTCTCTTTTACTATGTAGATTAAAGTACAGCATGTTTGTAGATTTAAAAGTCAACTTTAATGCAGTTAGAAGGTTCAAAACTCAAACATTTGACAATCCAGACCAATAATTCCATCTGCATGTAGAAGATAAATCCACACACGAAAATCATACAGAATAAACACGGAATCCAGTCTACCTCAATTAAGTGCTTCGTTTAGAGGCTTGAAGGAACCAGTACAGTCCAAATCAAATAACTGATGTTCACTGTGTACCTTCTGTACTCCATGGAAAAGACTGTTCTGTTTGCCATTCATGTCCGGTCATATGAAGGCGCTCACTTGAAAGCACGATTGTGTGACCTGATGTCTTCATGCACCCCACGACAGATGTAACATTTAACATGTAACACACAACACTTCTACTATTTTGCCAAACAAATGACTATTGTTAAGCTGCCAGTAGCATCACATATTTGCATCAAGCAAGATGGATGCATAATATGTACTCTCCAGAAAATATCACCTCTGTTGCTTTATACAAGCAGCAAAAAAAAATTAGTCCACTGTGGAGGGATTCATTGTAACTGCCTATCAAACATCCTTTTAAAAGTGTATAGGTATGTAGCAATTAGCTAATGTAATCCTGGTAATCAACAAAGTGCATTTATACCATCTGTAGAATAAAGTAGAATTCTTCCATCAAATTATTTATATTCATTGCGTCTAAATTAGAAACAAAAAATGTAATGTGATTCCAGATAAAGCTTGTTTACATGGGAAGTTAACACTCTGGGGGAGTATGAAATTCACTCCTTTTTCAGAGACCTTGTTTTAAGACATGATAATAAATCAAATATAGTATGTATATCCCCAGAGGATCTCTGAGGGTGACAGCAATTAAAATAGTAGAGAAAGTATCCATAAACAGGAAGAAGTACAATGATGTATTTTGTGACACTCTTTTGTCTGCCATCATTCTAGCTTACTTCACAAAACTCATTTTACTCAAACACTCCTGCTTCATGAGGTTCAGAAATTCAATTCTGAACTAGTTCTACATTATGTAGGAAGTCTGTCAAAGTAGTTCCAGCATAAAAGGGTAAGTTAAAATGACTTCATTGCGAGACATGTATCTTCATCTAAAACCATTAAGATTTCAAAAAATCACTTTATAGTTCTGCAGTGCTGGATTATTTTATCTTTGATTTCTTTCATGTCTAATATTTTTTTTTGCTAAATCAATTAAGCTAGGTGATTGATTTTTGCAGTCAAGTACATTCCCAAAGCTGATATTGTCATTCACATCAGCCAACATCCCATCAATATTTCTGAGATCCCTTGACCTTTTGCCCACGTAAATGATTAATATGTAAATTATAGAAGATAATTACCAATTTTCTACTGACTGGCTACATATTGAAGATTTATTGGAAAACTTAGATTAATTGTTAATGGTTTTCTGAGTAGTTTGGTTCCCCTGTGACAAAATTGGAAACAATACATTCAAACTAAAGATTCCCATTTCTGGCCTCATAAAATAATCAAAGTTTGGGTAGGAAAATCTGCCTTAGATACAAATTGGGGAGATTTTCATGGTGGCAGTGAAGAAGCAAAGTCTGAGAGCTGGGACACTTGGTCCTGGAGAAAACTAAAGGAGGATCTTATCAATGTGTATTAATATGATGGGAGGGTGTGAAGAGGACATCCCAACCATACACCTGACCTAAACCCCATGGAGTACAACTCAGGCCTAGCCATACTCAAGGGTGCACAGTTTGCATAATACTCATTCATAAGAGTGATAAATTATTTTTTCTTGATATTCTGTTTGACCAAAATCGATGTAAATACAGGACTCTGTTATCCATGAGAAACAAGCATGTGGTCATAGGGTTAATTCTAATTCTGATCATTTTTATGTAGTGTTGAATTTCTAGAAAGCCAATCTTGAGAGTTTTTACTGGAAGGAAAAAAAAAGCAATAAAGATCTGCTGTTGCTTTTCAACCATCTTCTCAACCATTTATACTATAAACCTTATTAATCACTCTTCAGTACCATAGATGAAAATGCTGATTTTCTGATAATAAATGCTGGCAGGACAGTGAGATTATGTTCTCACCCACAGTAACACCCTAAAAATACAATCTTAAATTCTCCAGAACAAATCAAAATTCATTGGAGGGATCCAAAGTGAAGAGATCCACATCCTACATAAGATAACCCAGGTTCTTTTCTGAGGTTCTTTTCTTTCTCTGACAAAGTAAGTTATGGTGATTATCAGAGAGATTCTCTTTTGAAAATTATGAAACCCTGAGGCGAAAGCAACAATTTCTATTAAGGGATGAGCCTGTAACTAACTGAAATGAGAGAGCACCTCAACAGGAAAAAGAAGTCAAGTTAGAAACATGACAAAGTGCAGTTTTAAGTGTTTTGTTAAGATGTAATTTTATAATTTGACCATCAGCCTTACATCATTTTGTACTCTTAGAAAATAAAAACTTTTTAATTGAGCACGTTAGTTATCTATGCAAGCTATTTCCATTACAGAGTTATCTGCTTTCTGCCTTCACAATGCAGATTATCTATGGTTTTTATGTCTGCCGTGTTAACATCATCCAAAATGGCCCAGATAGGCAAGGAAGGCATGCAGCCACCCAGGTTTTGACGATTTATTGAGGCCTTGTTCTCCTTAGACTGTTTGCTCAGCTATGCATGGGCTAGGGGTTCATAACAGCCATCTGTGTCAGACTCAGGCAAGATGCTGCAATCTATAGCTGCAATTTGAACATCAAATTCTACTGCAGCAACTTTTCCATCTACTGGGCTGAAATACATATGAGAGGAAGATACCAGAAAATGATGTGGCATGGATTTTGTGTGTTACAAGGAGTTGTGCGTTCCCGGCTGCAATTTGTTGGGAGAAAAAATCCTGAAATTGCTCCCCATAGGCAGGCTGAAGGCAGCTGTCATCTTCTGGAGGCTAAACAGGATCATATCTTTGCTGGTTGTTCCAAACCATTTGGCTTCTGGGGCAATTTAGCAACTTTAGTTTACAGACAGATACAGCTCCACACTAGAAGGTGCTTGCCCCATGCTTCCGATGAAGAATATGCACTAAGGCTGTTCCTTAAGTTCTAATTCTAACTTAGGTTTTGGGTTTTTTTTGTTTGCTTTGTTTTGCTGTTAAGCTTAGACATATGTATAGATTTCATGAATTATAGTAGTAATAAGCTCCATAGGGCTTAATCATGTATGCAAAGCTTTCAAAAATAAAATTAAAATAATGTATGTCTAAGCTTTATTGATATGAAGTCTGAAAACTATTCCTGCCTTGGTCTGTTTGCTTAGGTAAGAAAAAAGGAAGGGTAGGTATATTCTTGTTTGTTTGGGAACCTTCTGGTACTTTGCTTAATTAAAACAAAAGAGAAAATAATTAGTTTGATAGAAATCTGTGAGAGATGACCAGAAGGAAGAAAAGTCAATTAAATATTTTTTTCCTTAAATGTGGACTGTAGAAGGAGGAAAGATGTAGAGCATTGAAATGCCAGAAATTAGATGATCAGACATATGAGGTGATGGAAGGAACATGTACCAAGTGCAATAGGGACAGCACCGCAGGTATTTGCTCCTCTCACGTAAGTCCAGAAAGTCTTTGTGAAAGTGCCTGGAAAAATAAATGCTCTAGTGAGGAAAAACTTGTGTGGACAAATGTCTGGCAATACTGAACAAGCAACAGGGATTTGAAGACTATTGGGCAGGGGTTGTTTTGTTTAAAACCCCAATAGCTATCTTGGTCAAAGCAGTCAGTGGGTGAAATGGGAGTGTTTGAGGCCTGAAGAGAGAAAGGATTAAATATCAGGAAAGAGGCAAACACCAGATGCTTTACAGGAAGGATCAGGACACTCCCACGAAGAAAATACAGGGCACAGTTTACCCCCTACTGAAGATTTTAGCCCATTCTATAATTAGCTCAAAACCTCAGCTGGGTATAAAATACCCTTTTCAATTTTGTTTCATTTTTGTTAGTGTTTGTTTATGTAACACAGTTTATTCTTGTTAATATACACTTCCAATATCTTTTTTGTTCCTGTTGAATTACTGACCATAACAACTTCCTGATGCTTTGGGTCTTGTAGTCCAATTGTGCTGTATACTGAAAACATCTTTTCGATTTTGAACCTGCTTTCTTTCAATGTCTTTGAGTATTTCTTTAGAAACTAGAGGAAAAGCAGCTTTTGAGTGCTTTCTGTATGCATACACATCCGTTTCTCTATTATTCATTCGAGTGCAAACAGTCCAAATCGTTTCTGTTTCTTCCTACATGACAATTTTTCTAGAGCTTTATAATGATTTCTCATTGCTCTTCTCACATTCTTTGTTCTATGGTATATTGTGGTATATGGTTCTGTGGTATAGAGGCAGTGACCTGTACTGAATATGAAGCTATACTATTTATTAAGTAGAACATCTTAACAGTACCTTCTGTGTTCTTTATGCAGCATTTTGTATATTCTTTCCTATTTTTGCTATTTTAATCAGAACTAGATGTTGAGCTAAGGCTTTTATTAAACTGCCTACTTTTATGCTAAGACTTTTTGTAAGATTTGGTAGTGCAGATTGCTGATTGCTTTTGGACTTTGTGAGAGTTTTGAGCAGAGGGGTGGATTTCTTATGTTCTGTAGAATGGCTAGACTTTACAATGTGTGTTTCTGTCATTTAAAAGTCATGTAGATTGTCAATAGCCCATATCTTTCTCTAATTACTGTCTTAAATATTATTTTACTGTAGAAAGAGATTAACATTTTAAAAACATACATACTGCTGTTTGACTGGAAATACAAGAATTAGAATTTCTTGCATTCTGTATTAAAAAGGTAACATACGAAGCACATTTTGTGCAAATTACTCTTTAAACTTCAATTAATAGTAAGTATTGAATGAAAAATGAACTTTTATAATCCACTTGTAATACGGTAATGTCAACATTTATCCTTATCATCTAAATATCATAATAATGCTTTTCTCTGTGGGTTTCCTCAGTTCAGTAGCTGTTTATATTCAGAATACTAACAGTGGTTTTTTGCTCATACTGCATGAAAACGCATTTGCAAAAACCATATAGTTTTCCTTTCAGATATTCAATAACTAGACAACTCTTTTGAAAGAAATGTGTAAAGGATCTTATCTGGTTTTGTGAAATGAGTGTGTGGATGAGCGTATACATTATTCTATCATATTCATTTTGTAACAGAGAGATCTTTCAACAAAATAATGAGTACTTTGAGGAACTGAATGGCGTTCTTTAGTAACAGGGAACTGGGCACTGATTCATATAATCTCATCCACGCCTATTTTCATATGATTTCTCTAAAGATATTGTACCAGATTTGGAGCATGTATTTCTTAAATATCTCAGATAGATAGAGGTTTTCCAGAAAAGGCATGATTATGCACACATCATTCAAACAGGCTATTTACCACAGTAAAAAATCTTCTTGAATAATCATCACAATAATGAATCCAGTATTTCTTGATTTGTTTATGCTTATTCTTTGTTAGTTAATACTTTGTTATGCACCGTATGTACTGTGCATGTATTTACTGTGTAAATATTTTGATTTTTCTTCAGATTTAATACTTCTAACAAACAAAAGCTATTTTACAAGACTTCACTATCAATTTGTTCTCTCTTTTAGTGAGAAGAAGTGTTCATTTCAATTGTGTTACAAAAGCTAGAACAGGATTTTTTTTATTTTTTGAAAAGTCATTTTCTATCATTTGCCAATAGACACAATTCTATCCTTCTCTTTGTGAATGAGGTATAGTTCCCAGCCAGCCTTAATTCCATTTGTTTATAGGGTGCCGTCTTTTAAACACAAAACCACAAACAAGAATGATTATTATTGAGAATTATATCCTTAAGTGCCAGTACAGTCGTAAGCCATTTTCTTAAAACTGTGGACATACATTGTTTGATACAGCCTTGAAATACTAAGTAACTTATAAAATTGGTCTTTTCCCAAATTATTGTTTATGCATATTTTTTTCTCCAAATTATTGTTTATGCATATTTTTTTCTCCCAGAAAGTGCATTTGGGGGTGCTTTAAGATGCTGTATGTTAACCATATTATTAGACCAAAAGAGAACTAATAATGTAAAATGTGTTAATATTTGCAACTGTAACTTGGTAGATGAAATAGATAAAGAGCACAGAAGAATTGTGGATGCTTGGAAGAACAACACAGTTTGCTGCAGATGCATTATCTGTACTGCATTCCTTCTCTCCACTTTCTGGGCTCATTTAGATAGAAGCAGGAAGTTGTAAGGCGACTGCAACCATTGTGTTGGTTCAAGATCAATACAACCACAAATGGCACAAAGTTGCCATTTAGAATTTTGTCAAGCAGTGGCACAATCTGTCTGATCCATCTGTGTAGGAAGCAGCTGTTAGAAAAAAATACATAGTTTGTAATTTAGGTCCTTTCTTTGTTTTTTTTTTTTCTTTCTTGTTATTGTTTTACTGCTATAAGAACTACTGTGCTCAGCCATCTGTGTGTGTAGGTGTATCAAGGATGTGGAATGGAAATATTGTATATGTGTTATGAAATCATGCAAGCAAATGTCTGAGGTTCCCTATTACTCTATAAGATATTAGTCTTTCCACTGACATATTGAACTAATTGAAAATTTTATGACTGATTTTATTAATGTCTGGAACTTATGCAGTGCATGTGGCACTCCTTTTTTTGTCACAGATTGAAAAAAGAGAAATTAGTGCTTCAATTGTTATCCTTATACTGTAAACTCAATACAGTGTCAAGAAGCAAAAGACGTTTTAATAAGATCTAGAAATCTGTTGCATATTCTCCCTCCTCTTTTGAAACTGTAAGTAGTACTTATTCATGTGAATACATTCTTGAGATCAGTGGGTTTGTCTGTAAGCAAGCAGCAGAGAAGAATATAAGGTCAGACCTATTGTTTATATGCACAAAACTTCAAAAAAAACATTGCTTGGATAAGAAGCTCAGTATAATGAGATAATAGCTTGATGGTATGTACCAGTTTGCATTACAAATGTATTCATAGAATATCCCTTTGTATTCATAAAATATCTCAAGAAAAACTCATGATGCAATTACATTTGCATATCAATACCTGGGATGTTCTTCTAGTTTGCATTTATTCTAACATATTAAATAACATACAATTATTTTTGTAGGGTATTAACATGAGTGTTTTAGTTTGAATTAGGCTGTATTTTTAAAGAAAATCACTTGTTATCTCCACTTACAGAGCTCTACTTCAAGTAACAGAGCAGTCTCAGAACATATTAACTGGATTTTCAGATAAAAATAGACATAATGCCAGCGGGTAATGGGTATTCAGTCCACCTGACCTGGAATATGAGTAATGTGCATATTGAGTTCTCAACTCAGACCATTTCATTCCAAAAAATATATTCCTATATAACTACACTACTTGCAAATTTATAAATAACTTGTCAGCACCCAAGGTTTTTCTTCAAGTACACTGAGAACAATGAATAGATCTTTGCCTTTTCATATCACTTTTTAATGTCTGACATCATAGCAGACACATTTCTTGCTCTCTAATGAGCTGTATTGTGTCTTGACATCTGCCTAGGTCTCAAGGGTGGCTGCCTGATAGTATCAATAGTAGTGGTTCCTTTTTCCTGAGGGAGTATATCCCTATCAGGCATAACAATAGAGCTTCAGTCTGAACCAGCGCAGCCAGCGGATAACCCATGAACATGGGATTTTCTTTGGGATGACCGAATTGGCCTCCTGTACGGCAACACAATTGATGGGTCCAGAATAAGAGGAGCATAGGAAGAGAGGAACAGGAGAAGAGACAGGAACATACAGAGCCCTGGGCATAAGGGCTACCTACTGGCAGCTCTCCATTTTTTATCAGATTAGAGAGAATGTAAAACCTAGAATGCATTGAATGTAAATAGAATGCACTTTGATGACTGTTGCAAACAGTGTAGCTAATCCTAAGAATTTCCAAGGAGCTCAGTAGTTCTCATCTGCGATATTTTTTGTCCAAGCACTCAGATCATTTGTGTGTCTGAACCACTAGTAGTTGATTGTCATCTCAGAAAACTTGAAGTGAAATCTGCTTGGCAATCAGTGAGCAAAAATGATGTTTGGGAATTGCTCCCTTACAAACAAAGGATTGACTCTTTTGTGTCATCTGGACATGTATGTATTACACCCTAAAAGGTAATGTAAATTGCAGTTTGCCTGCAAATAATAGATACATTTTATAATTTTCTCAGATTTCATTTTTTCTTAGTAGAAATCACTAAGGCATCTGCTTTTGAAAATGTATTGTCTGATCTTTTTTTTTTCTGTTTAACAGAGCTCTTTATGCATAACAATCTTATTCTCAAGCAGTTTTTAGAGTGTAATTAAAAGCAATATTCCCTTGGAAGACTACTAGCTTTCATTGTTACGGAAAATTAGTCTGCTATTTCCTATAGTGAAATTGTCATCTATTCTGTTTTCTTTGCCAAACTTGCTTAATATTTAAGAGTGCTTCAGAATAATATTGCAGGAGAAGAGATATACCAAAATGAGGAAAAAGGTAGAAGGTGGAAAGAACTTTCTTTTGACTGACCATAATATTTACAGCTTGCAGTATTTACTTCTCACTTCATTTAATCAGAGCAGAGAGAGCGCGTCTTCCCATTGCTCAGTAAAAACAAAGATTTTCTTTACAGGGGTTGTTGCATCCATGGCCCAGAGTTGTTCTTCAGATTACATTTATGGACTAGAGTGCAATTCTTTAGCTGCTAACCGTAGTTTTGGAAAATGCATGAACTTATTTGGATAGATCTCATTTTATTCGAGCATCAAACAAATATGACATTCCCAGGGCCAGCTGCCATAAATACAAATTCCAGTTCTGAGGAATGTTTTTAGTACAGAACATATAGCTCCCTATGAGTCATGAAGAACAAGTGGGGTATATATGCCCTAAGATAATAGAGCTGTCAGTCAGATGGAGACAAAAGTCGCTGCAATAAATACTTCCCTTCCTGAACTAGACAGTCATTAATGATGTGGGGAAACTACTTTATTTGTATTCTGCATCTTCTACAGGGGGGGAAATCTGGACATCTTTTTCACCTTTGCAGAGGAGGCAATGAAATTCAAGTATTCCAAAAGAGAAAATGATTAACAAACAGGTGACTAACAAATAAGTGTATTTGCCACCAGTGATATATATCAGATATGTATATACTGTAATATATACACACAGCCAGAGGAAGAAAGTTTATTTCTGTGATTAAATCTAGCAATAAGAGTAATAAGAAATACTGCACTTGTATAGTTTTGATCCATTAGGAATATGAATTTGTAAGGTATTAGAAAAGGGCAGAAATCACCCTTAAGACACTTCTTTACATGCACTTATGCAAACATAAGTATATGTATATAGGTATATTTTTAATCTGAAAAAGATACAATCACTCTGTTCTGAATTACCTAAAGAACTGCATTTGAAATGATTATTTTGGGACATGGAAAGGGAAATATGGTAACTTTCTGGTCTGTGTTCAGATTTGCTTTGAAAATAATTGGATTTCTCATCAAACCTGCCTACGCTATTTTCAAAAATAACTCAGTTTATGTTTGAATAGTTTAAATTTACCCATGAAGTTGAGAATTTTGGAAAAAATGCTTACAATAAAAATGTGTTAAAAAGTTGGTTCACTTTTTAATCAGTCAAAATTACTGCTACGGGAGAAGCAAGATTTATAAGTACTGGTGTAAAAATTCCTGTAGAGTTCTTCCTTAGAATCTGACCAAAACACACTGAAGTCGGTAGGAACCTTTATAGTACACTTTAGATGTTTCCATTTGACTTTTATGAACTTATTTCTGTGATCTTAACATTATGTTACATAGTATCCAGTGCTTTCTAGGAAAAAAAGAAAACAATTTTTGTACTGTATAAATAATAAAATAGTTACTATTGGCATTCATGCTAGAAAACCTTTATGTAATAGACATAGCACAGAAAATATCATGTTTGTATATAGCAGAGTGATGTATAAACTTTGTAGTATTTACCAATGTAGTTTCCTAAAAAATCTTAAATTAAATCTGACTTGAGTGAAAAGTGCCCAGAAGAACAGTATTATATGAAATAATTCTTTATTTTCTTTACACTTTAATTTTTTTTTTTATAAAATTCATCCTTAGCATTCATTCTAAAAACTGTGGTTATTATGTTGTAAAGCATTCAGGAATGACTGAAAAAAAATAAATTTGGACATTTTTCTTCAGGGGAGTGTTAAATAGGGAAAATGCCATTATAGTGGGTAAAAATTTGACAGTTAAGTAATAGCTCTGTCTTAAAATATAACCTTATAAATAGCCGCTACCAGTGGGTTGTTGGTTCTGGAAAAACATTATTGTGAACATGGGTGTAAATGATAGGTAGAACAGATATGTGAACCTGTGGGGGGGAAATCCAATCATTATAAACAACACTCTGTAGTCAAAATTAAGTTTTACAGGTTGGGTCGAATTTAAGTGCAAATTTATATACATCAAAAAAAAAAAGACTTCAAAAACTTCAAGTACTCTTTCAGTTTTGCAGAACAGGGTTTCATTTTTATTTCTCAAATAACTCATCTATTTACTATTTGTTTTGTCCTTACAATGAAGTCAGAATCATAATGATATGTACCAATTTCCATTAAAAAGGTGAACCAATTTTTTTTTTTTTTTTGAGATCATCAGAACGGGAAACAGCACTTGACTTCATGTTTATGTTGCGAAAAATGCATAAGGGAATTTCAGATTATATCTGGATTAGAACTCTAGGAGCAACTGAACTCTTTCCAAACTCCTTCACGTTTCCACTTTTATGTGTATTGCTGTTATGAAAGTGTCTGAGTTACACGTGGTCAGCCCAAAATTTTTGATGTATATCTAGAGCTTGTATTTTATTTCCTTGGCTAAGATGTCTCTTTTGGGTTCATAACGATTTTAGTAATTTACCAATCTATTATTTTTCTTTGCATATAGTGCAAATAGACATTTGCTATATCTCTCATATATAAAATCGTGAGAGGAGAGATAAAATAATCCTGTGTATTTAAGGGTAGTAAGGAGCAAGAGGCTTGTCCTTGTTCATTGACTAAGTGTAATGCTGTTTTCTACTCTTTTTGGAGATGAGATCAGGATATCTAAACAGTACATCACTTTTGTATGACATCATTGCGTTTCATGTTACCTGCAGGTAGTTTGGCCCAGGGATTTTTGTGTCTTGTCAGGGAGCTAGTTTTCTAAAAACAACCAAACCGTTTAATTTAACAACTGTCTGTGCAATGTTGAATGTATATGGAATACATCCAGTTTAAATTTTGATAAGGTGTACTCAAATTTCATAGGAATATACTTCTGTTTTTTTTGAATGTGGAGTAGGAGGGTTATATTCATAACATATTAGTATTTTTTTTTTGCGTAAGCCTGCTTAAATCAGGAAGAGTTTTCTTGACTATAACATAAAAAAGGTTTCATTCATTTTGCATCCAAAAACTTACTTGGAATGTCTTTGGAAACTGACTGGAAACTTTCATAAATATTTATAAAACAAATTACTATTGAATTAACAATTTACCTCTTTGGAATCTTTTAACCAACAGTTTAAGATTATCTACTTCTCTTTTCAAACTTTCAGGTTTTATTCTGTTTTAAATACAAATTTCCAAGCATTTTATAAAATGTGAAGTTGTACCTTTACAATTTAGAATGGCTTTAGTAAACAATAGGACCTAAAGAAAGGAAATTCATATTCCAAATTTTATTTTTGTAAATATTCTACTGAAAGTCTCCTGACTCTAAAGCAAGCATGTCCTCCAAGTGTTTTAATCCTTCACATACCATCATTTAACTGAGTAGTTCTCTGTTAAGAAGGAATTATTAAATATTAAGATGGACATATTAAATACTACTTTAATAAATCTCTTGATTCAGATTCTTTGCTGGGTAAAATCAACAAGATTTTATTGATTTCAGTGCAGCTGCACCATTTAATATCTGATAAAAATCTGATGCTTATGCAAATGGGCACAAATGCATAGTAACAAAAAAGTATATAATCCAACTTCCATGATATTTATTAGGAAAGTAGTAATGAAAAGCTCATATCTGAAAGGTTATGTTTGAATAGAAACAAGCTATTATAAAGTTCTGCACGCAAAATTGTATGGTTTGCGTGGTCTTATATTACTTATTCTTCTAATCAAGTCTTTCGGTGTCAATAATGAAAAAAAAAAAGGTAAATTCTTCTAAAAGGTCTATCAAGAACCATTAAAAATTCCAACTACAAGAAAAGGCTGTCCCTGCTCAAGATAATTATTCCATACTGTGCAATCCCATATTTTATGCCTTACACATTCCCACATGAGAAGTATTTTAATACAGTATTTAGTCATCAGTACACTTTATTTTCAAGTAGAACAGGGATACTGAAGTTTGTCTTTGATTTTCTTTAAAAAACTTTTTTTTTTCTTTTTTTCTTGCTTTGGTCTTTATAGAGTATGTAGTTGCTCGTTTTCATAGAAGCTAATTAAGAGATTATAATCAGTTAATCATCAGTTCCCATCTCTTTTCTATATATAAAATAGATCTTATGTTGTTACAGAAAAATATTTGCAGCATTACTGAGCCACAGCTGTGGTATGTCTAATCGATGCCCCATGATAGTCAGCCCCAAGCTAACTTCTAATTTGAAACCTGCATTCCAGATATTGGGACTTAGATGGGTGACCCTTTTATCAAGCTAGAAGACTGATGAAAAATGAGGCTTGGGACTGAGCTGTGAGTATTATCAACAAGCCAAAATGCGCGTAAAATCAAAGAAAGAATGGGTTGGTTGGCAGGAGGGAAATTCAGGAAGCATCTCTACACAGGGTGGCCCTGGGACAGAAACAAGGCTGGAACCTTCAGATAGCAGGAGCCAGGGCAAAGAACAAGAGGGCAGGAGGTGGAACAAGCTGCGTATATATGCTTGCAAGCAGCAAGCTGAGATGCTGAAAGCTATTGATAAGGCTTATTCAGCCCTTAGTCACAAAGAATCAGGTTGACAACTACCGGCTAGCAGAAGGACTTGAATAGTTAATAGTTAAATGTTTGATTATAACAGGTCTGTAATTAATACATGCATTTATTTTTTTCAATTTGGGGTACTTTTCAGGAAAATTTGTGTGTCTACAGTTAGCATTTAAAGGTCAAAATAAGCAGCATATTTCTTTAGTTATCTTTGTTTGTACAGCATCTCTTTTTACTCATGAGCACTCATTCAGTGCTCAAAGGATTTTACAGTGCTGTAATCAAACAAGGATCAGATCCCCAAATTCTGATGTGTAAACGTCCAAATTGTCATGTTATACAGTCCAGCACCCTTACTTGTCCAGTTTTCTCTTGCAGGGTGTCTAATGATGCAGCTTCAGCTGTGCCCAGGCATAGCTTTGTGTTTATGGTCTCACTTCAGGAATTGGAAACTGTAGATTTTGAGGATGAGACTTAACATGATTTTTACTTCCTAACCAAGTGTCCTCACCCTGTAATATATTATCCAAGTAGTAATGCATTTGCAAAAAAAAAAGAACAGTATTTCCTCATTCCTACATCCCAGTTCATTTCAGAATTCTGTAGAGAAATCTGTTTTGAGTCAAGGTGAACTGCTACAGCTGATACACTACTCTGAATTGGCTGCTCTAAGCTCTAAATCAGTGAAGTTCTATATACCGCATGCTTCATTTGATATTATCATATTCATTATTGTTATTATTACTACTAATTGTTTTTAGCTAACCACGGACACAACTCAGAGCTATTCAATTCTTCTATGCTGGCACTGCAGCCTTTTCTAGAAACTGTTTCATTCAGCATCTAGCAGTCTTATTAGGTCATTTTCTTAGGGCTTCTGAATTATCTGGTGGAACCCAGTTATCTATATTATTTATTATAGTGCATGAAGTTTTTATCTGAAATAACCTCATAAACAACATCATAAAATCGAGGTATATTGAAAAAATCAGGAGAAAACTACAGTGATTTTATTTTGTGTTACTCAATTTATGTTAAAAACACATTCTTCTAATGAACATAAATAAGTTGCATAGTCAACAAAGAGTTATTATTTAAGCATATAAAGACATATTTTGCCTTTCTTCAGAAGCCTTGGTTGTCTTTAGGACAAACTATACCAGAAGTCCTTGAATTTTAAAATTTCTACTGAAAGTACTTTAAATCATCATAATACAACAGTTTTTAAAAGGGAATATTTGTATTTCAGAGAAACTTTAGTTAGTATGAAGTTTAATATCCTAATTGGCCCATATAACAATTTGAACAGAATATCTGACCCTAATTTGCAGAAAACATTTTTAATAAAACATTCTATATCTGCACATTCAATCAAATACTATAGTGAATAGTGAATTAAATAATTCTCTAAAGCTTGTGCTCCTTTCTTTAAATCAGTTAAGCTGATTTTCTTTCCTACAAAGGTCTGTGCTAGTATCAAATTGAAACTAGAATGAGCTAGTCCCTCCTTATTTATCATATGTCAAATATGATTTATTTGTTTGGATTGATGATTTCAGAGCTGCTCGAAGTGGAGGGAGAAACAAAACAAACTCTAGGATCCAAGTGAAAAATATAATCCAGACTTTCTTCTTTCTGCATTAATCATACCTAATTGTTCTGCAAGGATAAAATACAGAGATTGGTATAAAAATATCTGTCACTTTTTCATTTCATTCTCATAGACAATTAGAAGAGAATATAGAAACATACATTTTATCTCCATATTTCACTATAAATGGTGACGCAAAGAAATTCAAATATCTTGGAAAAACATTTTATATAGTAAA
Source organism: Crypturellus undulatus (assembly GCA_013389825.1). Lineage (NCBI taxonomy): Eukaryota > Metazoa > Chordata > Aves > Tinamiformes > Tinamidae > Crypturellus > Crypturellus undulatus. The sequence continues at coordinate 92,128 of VWPW01009949.1, forward strand.
ACTTTTAAGAGGATAAATTACTCCCCTTTTTTCACCATGTGAAAGATAGTTCATTTGCTCACTTAGTGCTTTTCACTTCAAGGTGACCTTGATTTTTTTCCCACAAATGTGCTAGCTTATATTAAAATGATGAATAATCTGATGAAAATGTAAGGTTAATGGACTTTGCTTAAAAAGACAAATAAGGAGATGAAGTATTGTGTTAAATTTTATAAATGTATATAAAGAATTTTAGAGCTCTCTATCTAGAATTTCTGTCTTTCTTTGGTCGTTTCCCATGGTATGTTTTATTTCTAGCACACTGAGCTAGACACTTCGCAATTTTTTTTCAGTAGCATAGTTAAAAACAATCATCAGAAGTATATCCCTACTTACTGAGAAGTTAACTTCCCAAAACATAGTAAGAGTAAAATATATAATGATTACTCTAAAAATTTAGCTTCTAGCTGTACTGGCTAGTGTCACTGGCTTGTTAGTACTGCTTATTTGCAAAATTGGTGCTCCAGAAAATGGTATGCAGAAATACGGTCTGATGAATACACAAAATGCCTGAGAACCCAGTGTAACTTTTACAGTAGGTATAACTGTAGTTGTACAAATACAGCTGATGAAATAACATAATAAAATAGTATGCTGTAACTCTATAAAAGACGCTTACCTTTTGCTATGAGTTGAAGACATGACCACCCTCTCCCCTACTCCTCCCTGCCCCTCCCTGCCAATGCTGTGAAAGTCTAAATACAAATGACCCTTATAGTTAAATTCCACTGGGATTTATTCATATCTTAAAGTAGTATGATGGGATAGTTACACAAATCATTGTAATGGTGAATGAGTTATCTTCAGACTGCTTGTTGAAGAAACAAGCTTCAAAAGTGCTTGTTTGTGTATGTTATTTCAGTGTAATTGTGTGTCTGGTCATTCTTCAACTAGATTTTGATGGAAGGATGGGAAGGGAACATTGCTAAGGGATGACAGGAAACAATAATTACAAAGACCAGCCTGCCAGGAGCAGAACACTTTATATAGCTGTACACTAAAAAGGTTGAATGCTTAGGCTTATCATTTGACTACAAAGTTAGAAAAGAACTTTACTTTAGAAAGCTTTCATTAAAAAAGAAAACCTGATTTGAGGTGGAACCTGGAAATTCATTTTAAGCGAGTTTTCCGTCTTCTGTGAAAGTCCATGAACCTAAGACACCTGCTCCATGAAAAGTTTGCAAGAAGTTACACCCAACTCTTATTATTGAGCAATTCATAAGGGATATCCTGTTGCATCAATACTTTGACTTCCTCTTAGACTTCTCCTTTATACCCCAAACCTAATGCTTCCAGAAAGGCTGACTGGATATTTGGGTTTATTCTGTGACACCTGTATTCTAAACAGAATCTTATAAACCTGTCACTTCATGAAATGTTATAACCCACATGCAGTGTTTTAAATGTATCACTTCAATCACAAATTATGTTGTCTCACCAACATAATTTTGGTACAGCCACATATATGCAGTGCGTCTGGGTTCAAACAGTGGCTTTTCAAAAGCGGATGGGTGGTTATAGGATCAGTTTGTAAATAATATGTGTGCTTAAAAATGTAGCTGTCCTTTAGCTTCTGAAAGCGTTCAGTTTCTGAAATGAACATGGTTCATGCAGTTTTCCTGATACCCTTTTTATTTTTGTGCTTTTTTTTATACTTAAGACAGTTCATTTCTTGATGGGTAAAATGCATCCTCCAGGAAATCATAAGCATCAGCCCTATTTTATACATATGAATGACATTCATTGTATATAGGAGTATAATTAAGATTTAAAAATCTTAAAATATTTTTTTTTCATCATAAAGTTAGTCTTGTCTTGAATTTCATGTACAGGAAACCATAAAGACAGAAAGTTTAGTTTTGGCGTAAAAATGACTTGTAAAGAAAGGCTGCATCTTTGGAGTAGTAAAAAACAATTCTAGTAAAAACTAATTTTATAGAACACTGAATATGTGGAACAGATAATAACAGATTATTAAATGAGGTAAATGAAGTAACTGTAAAAGCTAGAAATAGTGCATTGCTAGCTATGTGTGTTGTGTAGTAAAAAGTTAATGATGGTGCATATAGCAGTCCAGCTTAATTCATTAATCAGGAAAAGATGCACAATTCATTTGTATAAATTTTATAGTGTAAAGTTAGTAAGTTAAAAGCTGCACAGATTTTTATATCTGTAAATAGACTAAAAATACAAACTTTTTTGTAGACATCAGAAAAACAGTAAGATGTAGGCAAAACTTGTGTATTAAAACATTACCTTTTTGTTTGTATATTCCTAATAAGTGAAAGGAATCAAAAAAAAGTATAAAAGTTACATGCTTGTCTTTCAGAAATCAAGCTACTTCATTGTCATCCCTGCATTCTGCCGCTTCTCTACGTGTCTTGTTACTTTAGTTATATAGCACTTTCTTCAGCTTGTTCATATATACCAAACCAATCCATTTCTGCATTTTGGTTAGAAGCAAATTCAACACGGCAGTAATACATATTGTTCAATTTGGAGTGTGTTTAAACTAAAAAAGAATGCAACTAGTTTAGCTCCCGTATTAAGTGCCCTCCTACTTGAACTTATTTCTGTACTTTGCATGTGCATGATTTATCAACAACTCCATCCACGACTTATATACACCTAAGCAAAACTGAGTTAAATTATAATGCAGGTTAAAGGTTTCTTTCCTATTTGCTATTTACAGTGTCTAACGCAACAGTGTTAGACAACTCTTCGTGAAGCTAATGCAGGCTATCATTTTAAATATTTAATTGTATGCATTGATGTAATTCTTAGACACAATAGCATATATATCCATACATAGTCTCTAGTCTGTATAGACTAAACATAAATGCACATATTGAGAATTCTAATTCTGAGATATCATTATCTTTCACATGTCTATTTATGCTGACCAAAAAATACTATATTGCATTTGAGAAAAATAACCTGATACTATACATTAAGATACCATGCTGCATTTGACAAGCAGGTGCTGAAAGAAAGTCAAATAAAATTAACCACCTTTTCTGTCTTTGGAATTTAATAAAATTTGTAAGCCCTTAGATCAAGCTATTAGTTTCAATTTGTCCATTAACTCATGTGCAGAAAAGAAAATTTTTAGACAGTTAAGCCACCTTGTCAATTAGATATTTAATGAATTAAGATGAACTCAGAGGCACTTTCAACTGGCATCTGTCGCTAAAGGAGAAGAATCTACAATTTTGAAAGTTGCAAGTGTCACTAAATAGTACTCTATTAGGACTGATTTAATTTGTTTGGTTAAGATCCAGTTTGTGGCTGTGATACCCTCCAGGAGTTGCATAGCAAGTCTTCAAGCAAAATTAGTTCTGTTGCAAAAATTTAGTATGTGTTTGAAACTAGCTACATTTATATCAGTTGGTTTCCTTTTTTCCTCAAATATACTCTGGTTAATCACATTCACTATTGAAAATGTTTTAAATTGATGGACTAAAGAACACATTTCTTTTAATATTAGGCAAATAAAATACTTTGTGTTATAGTGCTTTAAGACATGTTCATATTACTTTTAGAATGCCTCTTTGCTAATCTTGATATTGTATACTTCCTGCAGATGTAAATGAATGTGAAGCTGAACCCTGTAAGAATGGTGGAATTTGTACAGACCTTGTTGCCAACTATTCCTGTGAATGTCCAGGTGAATTTATGGGAAGAAACTGCCAACACAGTGAGTATTACAATGGTTGTACAGCTCTTTATAAATCTTTGTATTTTCTTCTGTAGAAACAATCACATAAAGCGTAGAAATATATTCGTATTCTGCAGATACTTAAGACAGCCATGATTTTCTTTTCACGATGAAAAAGAATTCAAGATACCAAATTTATCAGGTGTTAAAGTAAAGTGATACAGTTTTCCAATATGATCGTGGGAATATTTGGGATGTAGAATGATTAGCTAGAGTTAGGAGCTAGGAGCAAATAGTGGTTTTTTTCTTTTCAAAATAAATGAATAAATAAATAAAAATTGACTCAGTGTAAGGGTTTATCTAGCCAGGTATCCTCTCCTGAACAGTTATAGCAGATGCCAGCAAGAACAGACCAAGGATATATAACACTTTGCTGAACTTTCTCCAATCTCCTGCTATTTTCTACTCAGGATAGTTCCCAAGCCTTGTATGTTTTGGTTTCTTTACTTAGTACCTCAAAAAAGGCTATTGTAATCCATTTGTCTTCATGTAAACATTGATTTCATGTAAACTTTTCTTGTTCACAGTACATTCTGTGAGGGAATACCATTGGGTACCTACCTTATACAAGTTATTTTGGTTTGATGCTGGAGCCAAAATAATAGAATAAAATGCTATGGAACAAAGTACAAGGTATCAGAACCTAAAAGTTAATGACTGAAGAAAGTTTCCTGAATTCAAAAGAATATGGAGAAGAAAGCCTATGTGTTTTAGTTTATCCAAGAGTAATTGTGGATTGCTTATATGATGGAGTTGTGGAAAAGGCAAATGTAGTGGCAAGATATATTAGCCTTCATATCTCATGGAAAAAGGGGAAAATATTTGTGCTTTTTTACCAGATACCACATTAAAAATACCTGACATTTTGTAGCCATCCACATTCAAAGAGGATGATTTCAATTAAGAGCAGGTTCAAAAAAATGTAAAAGGTGTAGCAGGAAAATCTAGACTGTGTTGCAAGTTGAATACTAAGTAAATTATGTAGTGGTTAGCAAACTGTAACAAAGGTGAAGGATATAATTTATTTTTCTATGTTCACATTGTAGATGCACAGGGAGGCAGAGAAAGAAAATGTAGACCATTAACCACAAAGGCTAGGAATTTTTACAAGTAGTTTCAGTGCGTTCCCAGATTTACATCAGGCAAACAAACTGAAGCATCTAACATAAAGTGTACAAAACTGTAGAGAGAAATCATAGGTTAAAGTTTGATTTGAGACGTTTTACATGCATAGATGTCTACCTTACAGAATTTGTATGCTCTACTTAGTCACAAAACCTGACTCAGGAACTTTATGATATAAAAAGATGAACATCTATTAAAGTTTTATGTAAAAGTTGTTGACGGATTTATTTTATGCACTTCATTTATTAACGGCAATTGAAATGGAATTTGGAATTCTGCCGGGAATCACATCCGTCTCTTTAAGATTTATCCCTTCTGGTTTTTGGATGATGCAAAATTACAGAAAAATCATTATTAAAATCGCTCAGGTTATACATCATATGAGACCAATTTGCTCTTTTACTAAAAATGGATAGTCAAAGCTATACAAAGTATAAGTTTCAAGTATATTGAACTAGCTAAAGAATTCTTCTAGTGTCAATAAAGCATTATTGAATTGCAAGATAGGTACCTATAGTCTGTCTTTTAGGACACTCAGTGGGAGGCTTTAAATTGGGAAGTGAATCATTCTATGAAGTGATCCTACCTATTTTCACTAGAAGTGCTTCCACAGATAAGTGTTCACAAGTGTCACCTAGGACTCCATCATCTGCTCTATAGAGCAAAACACTTAAGATATTTGAAAGGATGGTATTCTTCAGTGTCAACAAATTTTTTAAATTATAACAAGTCTGGTATTTTAAACAACAGTCAAGGTGCTCTGGTATAGATATTGCTGCAGGTAACCAGAACGGTGATTATTAAGTGTGCTAGACAGTAACAGTTAATTTGTTATCTCTGGGGTGTGTGTGGCTTGGTAATTGAGTGGGCATTACAGTACTACAGTGCAATAGTAAAAGGATTGTGTTCCTTGCTTTCTCTGGCAATGAACAGGCATATGGAATTACCAGCTACTAGGCATCTGAAGGACATGGAAAAAAAAAGTCAAAACAGGTGTGTTACAAAGAATTAAAAGAGAAGTAATATAGTACTTACATGAGTAATTATAAAATTTTGCAAAATGCAAGTATTTGAGTACTTCAGTTTTACTCATTATATATACTTCAGTTATACTATTCTGGTAACTCTATGAAGAGTTATAAATAAATAACAGATAATTAAGGATGGAAATAAAGGTTGTACTCACTGTAGATCATTACTGAATTGCCCCTGTGCTGAAGCTGTACCACATTCTTCCGCTATTTTAGCACTATTCACAAACTTCTGGCATTCACTGCTATCCTTAACACAGGTGACATGAAAATGCTAACTGTCCTTCTTATACCAATATATTATTTTGCACTATACTAACTCCTGTATCCAAGGTTGTATATATCCATTTTTTGAGAAGTTTTATGCCATTACACCTAATTATGTAATTACATGTAGTTATAACACATTCTAATTATACCATTAGAGTATTACACATCTTTACACTAATCATATAATTAAATACTGTTACACTAATTATGTAAATGACTGATTGCTGTTTCAGAATTGCCTCACACTGCTCAAGGATTGCTAAGCCACATCACAAAATATGTGAAATGCTGTAGATAGAAAAGAGAAAACACAAATTACATTATACAGTCTATTTTTTTCTGTCATTGCAAATCTGTTCTCTAGCAAGCATTTTCTAGTATTACATGTAGATTGATATATCCCAAATAATGTTGCTTTGTAATATTGACTTGTCATGTTACTCATCAGCTTAAAATAGTTTAATATCAGGGAGTTTTCCTAATCTTCATAATAAATTTTGTGTCTTTCTTCTTTGTTTTTAAACTTCTCCCAGTTTCTTTTAGCTAGTCTCCTAAATATTTCCTTTCACTTTTATGTCATGTTTAACACTTTACAAATTTGTGAAAATTGTTATATTGTATCCACATTCTCCAAGTTTGGTGAAACACTCAGCTACCATCCTTATGACTCATTCCAAGAGTCTGAATAAGTAGCGTAGTTGAAGTGGGAGAGAAAGGCTTGTAGACTTGTCTGGAACTGAGTACTGAGAGGTTTCTTGCTCCTCAGCTCTTTTTATTGGCTATAAAGAGTAGAGAATTCATGCAACCCGAACACTAAAATGCTCATAAGCTTGGAAGACTATACCATATTTGATCCACTATGACTATTGACTGTATCTCTTTCCAAAGTGGATGAAGTTTGGGGTTTCTTTGTGAGGGCTCAACCATGAATTTCTCAGAAGACAGGGAAAGAGATGGGATCAGCCTGTCTCCTGGTCAGTTGGTATAACTCATGCTCCAACCATGCTCCTGTTCCTTTTGGACTTGCTACTGTTTTATTTGTGTCTCATTTTGAAGCACTGGCCTATCTACTTTTTTTCTTTCAGATAAATTTAAATTCTGTTTTCTTTCTTATTAGATACTGTTTTCTGTACCCACTCAGTTATTATATGATACAAAAATCAGTTGCTTCTCATTGCTGGAAAGCATGAGATGAGGCAGAGAAGTGTGGTAGCTTCTGGAAATGTTCAATTATTCTAGAAGAAACTTATCAATCCTTTAGAGGTTCTTCAGTGAGCCTCTGGGATTTTCAAATTTGTCTGCAGTTATTTAGTAAGCACAGGATAGAGAGAGAGCCTTTTGCCATCCCGTGAAAGTAAAAATTACCTATATTGTTTGTGTATTACTTTCCAGATTTCTTAAGTCCTCAGCATTTCCTAGATGGAGAAGAAAAGCCTACCCGTCTTGCATTCTCTGAACCTATTTCTTGCTTCTCTACTGAGTTCAAGCTATCAGTGATGATCACCTCCATTACAGCTTCCCTTAGTCTTAGGATTTCCATAAATAAATAATAATTTCAAAAGAGTTTCTCCTGAGATTGAAGTTTTCTACTTGCTGGATCACAAAATTCTCTGTGAGGCAACAGGGAGCTGCTGCCATTGATGTATGACTGTTTTCATTACTCAGTACAAATCTATGTTGTTAAAATCTCCCGTAAGCAACCTAGATTGTGAATTGTAGTAATTTGTGAGTAGTTCCACAGGTACCTTTTATTCACTTTTTTCTTTGGCAAATGGTGAATGCATTGTAATTTCACCATTGTGCTTGTGGAGCTGTAGCTTGCTGATTAAAGCACATGGCGTATTTTCTCCTTTTTTTTTTTCTTCGAAGAGAGAGTTAAGATTAGTGAAAAAAAATTTTACATACACTATAATCCCTTAACCTCCTATTCTGCATATCTCACATGCCCTATGTAGGTGTACCAGTGTGATTTGTCTAGCATATCACAAATCCTGCTAAGCACTGTAGTGGTGTTTTTGTTTGTTTCCTGTGCAGTGTATGTCAGTACATTGCCATATGTTTTTACCACATTTGGTAAAATGTGGTAAAATGTCAAAATATAAACAGCATTTTTAATTTAAGCAAAAATGTCCCTTATTTCGGTGTCTTTCTTAGTTTAGAGTTATGTAAAGATCTGATAAATCCCCACATAAAGAGTTTTTCCAGCTACTGTTTACAGGGAGCCTTGTACTCCCAAAGTAGTTGCTGTCATCCAAATCATTTTGAGCTGTGACTTTAAAATCTTCTTTCTTCTCTCTCTGTTTTGTTCATGTTGTGTAACATGCAGCTTTTTTTTTTTTTTTTTGAAGTAGCCTCTATAGCTTTTAAGAGCTTGGTATGGTCAATAATTCCTGTTCTTTTCTGTAATGAATAATTTGCAGGCAAAGAATTCGTAGTATAAAAGCCAGACTGTAGCCAGGAGAAGCAAACTGAGAAAATATTACTGATTATTATGAGAAAAAAAAGTCCAATTAGAATATATCTTTAAAGGTTTAGTATTTATGGATAACTTATTTCATAACCTAAGGGTTTGCCATCTGAGTCAGCTAAATCTAGTCTGTTGCTATACTTCGGTTAACACAGAAATAACAAAAAAAGAAAAAACATCACTGGGATCATATGTACTTCTAATAATGAAACTACTATGGTGTTTGCTATAGAGAACGATGGAGAAAAGGGTAGAATTCAAAGTGAATATGATGTAAACCTTGCATAACGTGGAAGCTGGAAAGTTGATTCACATTTTGGAGATTCATTTGAACTCAAAATTCAAGCCAAGCTGAGAAGGGTGGAAATCCCTATTAACTGAAAAGAAAATGGAACAAAACATGGTTCCTTAAGCCCTAAATGAACTAAAATCTCCAAACTCTGCCCAGCCACCTGCAGTTTTCATACGGAGAAGGAAATGCAATATGTTAAGTGATCAACTGCCTGCTGAGGCAAAATTCACAACTCCTGCTGCTTTGGACAGACGGAGAGTCCAGCAATGCTTCTCTTCCAGACTCTGGTGCAGTCATGTGCAAGACACCTAGGAGAGAAATGAAATGCTAGTAGTTTAAATCCATTTTCGTGCCTGACCACCACTATGCTCATTTGTTGCATTCCATTAGATAATATGAGAGCTGGGGGAAAAAAAGCATCTAATCGTTGACTTTATACATATATATAAATAAAAAATAAAGCAGCATGTAGTTCATCACAACTTAGTCTGCTTTTTAGCCTTTTTGGTTTAGCATCGGAAAGGCAGTCACTCCTTGCCTGTCAGATCTGAGGGAAATGGCCTACTCGGGCGGCTGCAGACTGCTCCATAAAGAGTGGCCTTCAGCCTAAAAGCTGCTCCGGGTGGGTGAGCCCCTGCAGCCTGGCAGATCAGCAGCCACAGTGTTATTTAGGCAAGGCTGTCGCTGCTTGAAAATAAATGAAGAGCTGAAGAGTTAACAGATATGAAAAATTCTACAATATTGAAAAAAGACTTTACACCTTTCTGATGTGCTGTATGTAAACTGACACTCAGAATGAGGCAAGTAAGTTTACTTTGAGAAATTTCATTAAAACTTTCAAAAATTTCAACTATCGTAAACAATTATTACTTTGCAGAGAGAATCTGGTGGAAGTGCTCTCAGTTCAAGCCCTTTTAATTTAGGTCGGTGATCATTTTCCAGTACTAAAGTACTAAAGATAAAGATTTGAACTTTTTTTTGAGCTTTTTCTGTTAGTTATAAATTTTGTTTCCCCCCTAAAAAAATAAATAAAAGTGTAGAACTCTAACTCCTGATCCACCAAAGCTGTTTGCTAAGGAAATAAAATTAGTCGAGTAACTTCTCCGTTGCCTTTATATCATTTTACATCATAATACATCACTTCACATAGCCATAGCTGAAAGTTGCTAGGTCAATCTAAAACTTTTAAAATGTCTTGACTTTTTTTTTTAATTGAAGGAAACATTAAAATGTTAAAAGGTTTCGATTTTGATGACAGGACGATGTTGTGTGCTATGTCCTATCTTCTCTAAACAGCTGCAGTAGAAAAGTGACAATTTTCGAGTGGCTTTATTGACAGTGCTTGTTTTAAAGAATTTTCAGGACAGGGAGTACTGCTTTTTAGTTTGTCAGCTTAAAAATACTATGCTTTTCTTGGCAATCTTGTAGCAAACATTATTATTTCCATCTAATATTAAACTACTGGATAAATGGCTTTCCTACAAAATGCTGAGTAAAGATATAACTGTAACTATATAGAGATATAAACTTTATTAAGAGGAGATGCCTTCTGATGTTTTCTCAAGTCTAGTCTATTCTTAATTGAACTGCTGTACTTATTCATTATGTATGTAGTGTGTTTTCTTGGGGAGTCATTTTTAAATAGGCTATTAACTTGAATAACATAATGGATTCTTAACTAGATTTCACCAGCATTTTATTACTAATTTCATAAGAACATAAAAAACATCATATTGGGTCAGATGATTCAACAGTCTGTCTGGTCTGCAATCCTGGCTCTTGACAGTGGCAGTAACAAATGCAATTTAAGGAGAGCATGTGCTCTCTTGGCAACTTTTTCCATTTATTCTTTGTGTATCTGTTCCAGATTCACAGTTTTTCTGTTAAGAATATTGAAGGATATACCCTTAACTCTTCTATTTAGTATAATCTACCTATTGCATGTCAGTTAATCCATTTTTGAACCTGTTGAATATACATGCAAAACTTCTTGTGGCAGGGCAAGAAGCTTCAGAGGCTCACTACCCACAGTGCAAAGAAGTATTTTCTTCTGTGTTTATAACCTAACTATAAAGTTATGAAGAGAGTATTTGATAATGGAAGCACATGATAGTCACTTAGCGGTAATAGCACCACTGAGAAGAAGAACATAATATTCAATTTCTTTAAATTTGATTAGTTCAGAAAGATACTGCTTGCACATATGAAGCGTGTTGACCAATATAACAGAATAATGTGTTGCTGTTTGCGGAGATCCTACATCACAGAAACATTTAACCTCTTCAGGCATATCAGCAAATAGGTAGCAGTTCTTCCCATTGCTGTCTGAAAAGCTGTCTTCTGTTGCATGGAACATAACTAATCACTTAATTTTCACATCAGCTCCTAGAGATTTGAAGCTTAACATAACATCATTTGCAAAGTTTGCTTGTCTGGAAATGTCTGTGTGCTTATTAGTTGCTGCTGATGCAAACTGGCAAAGATGTTTGACATACACTGTTTTATGTAGAGACGTGAAATGAGATTAATCATATTCTTCACCTTAGTGCCAAGCACCACACTGGCTACTAACATATATTAAATCACATTTCTGAAATAATAGCAATAATAATTCAGGTGTTTGTAGGTTAGGAAGACACATTTAGTTTTGTTTTAATTCTCTGAAGCAGGTTTGTGGAGAGAAATGCTTTGTGTGCTATTAACCAGAGTTCAGAACACAATGACTCTACAAACACCATGACCAGGCAAAAATTCCATTGCCTAATTAAGAGTCTCATGGAAGTTATAAGCCCTGTGGCTTTACATTTTTATCTGCAATCTGCAAACAGTATCTGACACGGTATGTTCTGCAGGTCTGCTGGAGTAGGCTTTTATAGTAGTCTTCAATCTAGTAAAGTAAGGTTTTGTACATTAATTTCTGTGGTTTTATTTCACATCGTGATGAACTAGAAGAAGACACATGACTTGTTCCATGTCTCAGAGGAAGCAGTGATTAATTTTAAATTCTTTGAGGGGAAACACGTATACTGATTCGATTTTTCCCGTGGTGATTAGTTTTCAAAAAAATTAACAGGAATTGCTGCAACCACATCAGTCAGTATCACTGAAACCAAAACCCTGGATTGTGTAAAAATAAAAAAAATGAAAAAAACACCTTGAGCTACGTAGAATAAGTGAATAATTTAATTAGCTGTAGAATAATTAAAATAGCAACAGATAAAAGCTGTGAAGTTGAGCTTGTGATTTCCAGCTGCATCCTCACTACACTGTATACACCTTCAAAGTGTGTACACTATGTATACAACCCTCAAAGTCCATTCCATACAATGAAGGTTGAATCTAAAACACCATTTGAGCTAGAGATTTTCAGATATGGATAAATATCTGACTAGAAACACCAAACTGATAGCTAATGTTGATGTTGTAGTATTCATCATTGCCTTAGAGAAACAGTGTGTGGTTGGGTTTTTTTTTGTTTTCTTTTTTTGATAGTTTTGGAGAGTTCTTATGTTTTAAAAGTTAGTTTTTTGTACAGTTTTGTACAGTTAGTGTTTTGTATACAGGTCTTGCATTGCTTAGAATTCATTCCAACTAAAAAAACTATATATAAGAGGAACTGTAAAGAGCTTAGGCTTTCTTTGTGCCTAAAAGTGATGAGTTAGGAGATGAGATCAGTGAGGAAAAAGAAAAGAAGCTCTTATGATACTGAGAGAAGATGAAATGGCATTAAGAATGACCTTGGCTAAGTAAAGAACAAAAACAAACATGCAAAAAAAGAGGCCAGTTCATTCAAAAATTGTATTTGTGGGAATATGTCTAATGTGTCTGTGTTACATGTAGCTGTATTGAAACGCTGCGAATCAGTGTTCCTGGAAAAACTGAAGCCAAACCGTAAGACAACTACTCCAAAAATAAGCTGGTGAACGACTCAGTCCTTCACAACAGGAATATCGTAATACATCCAAATAGTATGTTTACTTTGACCAAAGTAAATTGATTCTAAAAAGAAAAGCAAATTTAATTTGCCTCAAGTAACTTAAGATTTTATCTCTTCTTCACACTATCCATTTACATGTATCATCTGCATTCATATGCAAAAACAAAGGTCTTGTAGAAAATAAATCTCTTTAACAGTCGAACTCTACTTTCTCCTGAAAATGAACATGCAATTGCTACATTAGATGTAATGAAGAATTGAAAATTCAAGTTTCTTAAATATTCTAATTATGCATGCAATTAACAGCAAAAATGTAGTCTGACCTAGGAAACAAAACAAAATTTTTGTTTGCCAGGCATTAATCTAACAGACTGTGACTAACTGAGACTGAAATGTATTTGTACTTCAGCAGAAAAAATATGAACAACAGGAAGTTGTTCAAAGTATTCTGCGCATGAATGACTTAGAGGCAGAAAAAGTGCTAAATCAATGAGCAAAATATTAATATTATTTCATGTAGTACGGTGTATTACTGGATAAAGTGAGCTAATTTTTGTCAAATGCTCAGCCACTATAATTGAGTATTACCAGGAGGTCAGCAGAACTATGTCAGAGTATTTCAACACTCTGTTGGCTTGACTTTGCAGAATTTACAGGATCTGAAAAGAATCTGCTGTTACAACTTTAGATCTATTTTAAACAGAGCAAGGAGTCACTTAGTATTTCTATGCAAACAGCTTTCTGAGGTTTGGTATGTGTATTTCAACATTCAATTATTTAGTAATTGCACCTACCAACTGACAAAAACCTCTTTTTAATTATTGTCTTTTTCAACAGAAAATCAAATATCTGGCAAATTATTTTCTTACTGTAATATTAATCTCTTCTTTGGCAACTGTTTATAAAATGCACTTTTCCATTAAGTCTGTCTAACCATCTACTAAGTGCCTTTGCAGGAAAGTGTCATAATGTATTTAAAATGTGATCTCTCTTCAGTGTTTTTAAGACTTGTCTAACTCATTTCACATAACTTTAGTCTCTTAAAGTTAAGCACTAAGTTGAAGATAATGGTCTAGGCTCACCCCTTGCTCAGCTGAAACAGAAAAGATGAATCACATCTATTTCAAACACTTCCTTCAGAGAAGTAAGTGTAATGGAAATCAAGATTTAGAGATGCCCAGTTCCTTTTACAGGTAATTCGAAAGAGCCTAAACAACTAGTTTAGAAGGGAGATCTGACTGGTTGAAGTTAGATCGGATAAATCTTATCTATTATTTTTGCATTGTTTGGTTAGCTGTTTCTTAACAGGGATATTGTGGAATAGTATCCTTTTTGTGGTGCAAAGAGATATTGACAAAAATAATGGGATAGAAAATCACTATAGATGCATGTTTGATTTATGTTTACAACACTTTATGGAGTCACTGATGCAATGTTTCATTTTCCTGCACAGCTTTAGTAATGAAAGATTCCTTTTACTGCACATATTCAAACATTAGTTATTCTAAATCTCTTCCACCCTAATAAAAGGCTTTGCCCTTTAAATTAATTCTTTATTTTAACATGACTTCAAACTCTGATTCTGAAAGCTGCTTTACAAGGATATAAAGTTACACCTACATCAAATGGTTTGCAGAAACAGGATCTAAATTCTGATATTTGAATTTACAGTTATGAGTAAGTCAGACATCTTAGAGAAGAAAATGGAAACAGGTTAGAGGCTGTGAGCTGCAGTTAGCAGGATTTAAATAACAATTGTTTACATGTGACTAATGTTTTCTACTATGGTTGTAGCTCATTTTTAGCATATCACTTAAGCATTATATTGTATAGTGCCATATATTTAATTCCTTCCAAAGGATATGTATTCCATCTAATGTAGAATTTGTATTAGTGCTGCTAGTATTTTTTAGGCAATTTCAATGAATACATCTTGTAACTAGTGATATTGTTATTTCTTAGGAACTGTTGCTCTTACGAGAACAAAACAAAGCAAAACACAAAGATAGAAAAAGTGTATTTAGGCTGCAAAATGAGATTTGCCATTTGAAAGGCACACATTCTTCTTCTCTGCAGAGGGGAATGAACATTCTCATTGTCAGCCTGGTTTGCAGGAATGCTTATTACACTCATGTTGTAATCCCACTGATTTCCACTGTAGATCTGCCAGGAAAATGCAGGCTTTCAGTATAATTCTATCTTGTCTTTCCAGTTCTACTTGCAAGGGAAATATTTTTTTGAAATATTTTTTTCAAACTTTTTGAAATTGACAAATTTTCAGATGTCATGAACTGTCTTTAAATTGGCAGTAGCTAATTAACACACATAAATGTATGCAGGTGCACAAGGACAAACAAATGATATAAACCCATGGTTTCTTTGACTAGTTCAGAGAATCAGTTCATACCTTCAAATTTGTCAGTAATTTGAGTTGATCCAAATTTAGATATTTCAGTTCTACAGGTAAGATCTAACAAAAAGTATAAAAGAAATCAATGAAAAATCTTGCAAAACCTTTTCCCCTCCACTACTGTAGTAAAGGCAGCTAAAAGCAAAATAAAACTAAGTAACTTGAAAGGTGAAGCGGTCTGTGGCTATCCAAAATCTGGCTGAACTTCACGCAATATGGTGCGATTACAACATTCTTTACAGACCTTTAAATCTGCTGAGTTTTCTTGTATTCTCTATATAAATATTTCTAACAATAGGGAGAGGTATATGGTAGCATTCAGTAGAAAATAAAAAGGTCATTTTAAGTAATAAGAGGATAACTAATGGATCCACAGCCATGTAAATCTCCTCCACCCACAGGGTCCCAATTCTGTATTCACAAAAATACTGTGCTTACAAAATAAAACTTGGTAGCACATATTTGTCCATGTCTTATGTATGATTACGATCACATGACAGTTACTTCGCAGTACAACTTGAAAGTCCCTATAAATTTAAATTCTGTGATAAGTATGTGGTTCAGTCCTATAAGTATTTCAGTGTTACTCCATAACTTTTTTTATTCAGATTAATTTTAGCACTATTTTAATGGCTCTGAGTTATGTAAAAATTGTTAATGTTGATATTCACATATGGCAAAAAAGTTATTTTTCCTGGTTCCAGCTTGAAATGTAAAATCAGATTAATATATTTCTGTGTGAGTGGTCAGCAGGGTAGTTTCAATCCCTCCTCCTCTAGCACCTTAGTGAAATATAATTTAATCTGTTATTTAAAAAAAGGCATAATTGCTGGTTGAAAATTAGTTTTCTCAGTGAACTATTAAATGCTCTAACTTTAGCAATGGTATGAGCTGGAGGAAGCATCTTGTTCTAGGCAATTGCATAGCACATCTGTCGTTTCTCAAGTTGGTATGGAACCACAGTAGTTTTCCTGCTCTCACTACAGATTGACCATATGGAGGTTCATTGTCAAGGTGCAGCTAAATATTTTCGGGATTCTAAACTTGCTCCTGGTGTTCAGTTGTGCCCTGGTCTCCCAGTATCCAGCACAACTTGGACAGCCACATTCCTTCAAGCTTTGTAAACCACACTGTGTATTTGGTGTAGTAAGCAGTGGCTATTTGGCATCTCTAGCTGGAAAACAGAGTACTCGGAAGGAGGCAAAGGATACGTATTAAGATATGCTAAAGGCTACAGCAGAAAAGGGTCCACCATTTTCTCTCTTTGTAGAGTGAGGACCAGAAGTTGTAAAACAGGACAAGAAATTGTAAAGCAGAACAAGGAAGATTCAAGTTAAGCTTCATTTAGACAGTGGATGGAGTTGTCAAATGTTCCCTTCTGAAAAAGTCATTTAACAAACATTTGTCAGGAATAGCACGGATGTAGTTGGCATGTCTTGTGTTAAAGAAACTTTTGCAGATAATTGGAAGTCCTATTTTTCTATGACAATAATCCATAAATAGTGTGCTTCCTACCAGAAATCCTCTTTCCAGGCCAGTTTGAATGTGCCTAAGAATATTATTAATAACACTAATGTTACTGATTTCAGCACACAACATGCCATTCACTTTGTGGGTTATAAATACTAGAACAAATGATTTTGTCTGATTACAGTTTTGAAGATAGGAGGTTTTATACGGGTGCTTTTTTTTTTTTTTTAAGTATTATAGAGTCATTATGCTTGGAAAAGACCTTCAAGATCATCACGCCCATCCTTAGATCCATCACCACCCAAACCATCTCCCTAAGTGCCTCATCTACACATTAAAAGCACTTTTTTATCTTATAGAATCATCAATTGGAAAAGAGCATGAAGAGCTGTGCTTGGTCTAATGAAATCTGGCTGCTTGTGGCAGTGATCTGAAATGAATGTTTACTGAATGAGAAAAGCATTAAGGGACTATTCTCCTGTTGTGTTTTTTCAGCCTCTAGTTGTCATCAGTTTGGGGAATTTGGATAGATTCCTCTTTAAGTATACTGTATGGTGCAGTTCCCAAGGTAATATTCCCAGATAATATTTTATGTAAGGAATATCCTTTCTATGCAAGGAGCAGAATGCAAAAATCACTAAAATGAGAACTAAGCAAATCAGTCCATTTCAGGCAGAGCACCATATAAAAAAGTCCTAACCTGGTTTCACTGATCTGCCATCTCCACATGGTCCTTTCCTGCACTGAAAATGTTAACTTGTCAAAACTATCACAATGGAGGAAATGCCTCTCTGTACATCAGGGTGTTCTCACAGGAATAAAGTTCTGTCTCACAGCAATGTCTCTATAAAACCACTTTACTCCTTACACAAATTCACTTTGCATACCCTTTTCAAGGAAGAAAATAATTTTATCACAGTGTTTCATAGGTTTGAAAAAAAATCTTCATATGTTGAATATGCATGGATCTTTAATTGCTAGTTAGATGGGTATGGACCATTCGTTAAACAGCTATAAAAATAGATTCACTGCTATCGGAAGAGAAGGTATCTGTGAGAAAACAAACACAGCCAGAATGTGTGGGTGGCTGGAGGAATAAGATGAAGAAATAGACTGGCATGGTGGGAAGCTAATGCATGTATCAGCATTAATTAATGCAGTATCAGAGGTCATCTGTAATGCCATTGTCAGGGTTTGTGTTCAGCACAATTGCCATGCTATGCTAAGCACTGCCAGGGTAATCTCGTTCCACGAAATGAGGTACGTGGAGAAAGGAGGAGTGCAGATTTCTAAAGCAGATTTGTTTTCTGCCCGCCTTCAATTCTGCATCTGCTTGTTTTGATGACGCTACCTGGAGACAAACCAACAGAAGAAATGAAAGCCATGTATTCATACTGCAGAATCAGACATGCTTCATCGTCAATAACAAGAGGTCTTTTTCTTCTGTTTGCCAAGGCATAATCCTCTCACTTGCAAGTAATGTTTAAACCATTTAGAGATTTTGCTTAATTAGTGAGCCAAAATGAAGTATAGAAGTCCACAGTATATATGCTATACACACTTAAAATGTTTACCCAGTGCTTTCTGATTATGATTATCTGCCATGGAGATAATTTTTTTTTCTTGAAATGGCATGTCCTTCTCCTCCTAGTGATAGAAACAATCACGGACATTTTTCTCTATTCTTATTTAGATCTGAAGTTACTTATGTAAACCAGAGTGACCTTTTTTTTTTTTTAATTGTCATCTTACACCAGTTTTGAAAAAATAAAAATTTTTTTTAAAAAAAGGATGTGCATATTTTTTCAAAAGTGGTGTAAGATGACAATTAAAAGGTCACTCTGGTTTACAGATTTTTGCTGTTTAATGGATAAAGAATCTCGAAAAGCAGCATCTTATTTTCTCTATTGTTAGTAGTCAATGACATATCCTAGCCTGTAAGAACTAAAAGGAATAATTGCTACTTTAACCTGCAGAAAAGCATTTTTGTCTCTCAAATTGGTGATCTTATGCAGCAGCTAGTGTGGTGACAGAGCTTGTTGACAGAGAAACATGTCTGACAGAACCAAAGGTAGGTAATTCAACTGTGAGTTTTCAGGCAAAGTAAAAGACTTAGGAATTTAGAGAGTAATAACCCCATTCTAGCTTTTGTAAGGTTAAACAATGCAATCTATGTAAGGTTCCCACAATGCAATCTATGGAAGAATCTACTTGAAAAAAGTTGAAGAAGACATAGGTAAAGAAATTCCATTTGCAATGCTGTATTTAAATTTCCCCCAAAATTTTCAACAATGCTGTGTTTAAATTTCCCCCAAAATTTTCAACAATCTCCTTTTAATTGATGAAAGAAAATAAAATTGAATATTTTCTTTTAGAATAATGTCTTGTTAAAAATAAAGAAAAAAGAGATGGGTAAAATAGTTTGAATAATGGAAGGAGCTTGCTTACCTTTAAAGTTCTAGCAAAATCTTTGCTGAAGTCTCGACTGTTCAATATCCTTCTAGCTCTGCAAGGTAGAAAATGTTCTGATAATTCAGGAAATCTGCTTAGCATTATTAAAATGGACCAAAGAATTTTAGAAAGATCTCAAAGTACTGTTTGACTCTGCTATAAAATGGTAGATTAAATGCAACGCTGTCTAACTAATGGTAATACTAATCAAGATAACAACCTTAATTATGCATGCACAGTTATCTCAGGTATATCTTGGGAAGAGAGAGTCTTGGGTAGACTTCTTCAAGGCCTAGCTTCCAGGCTTATGCCCAAGAAATTGCTTAACTGGTCAGTACTACTATGTTCAGAAGACCAGGATTACATTATAAATTCTGTGGGTTAGACCAGCAAGCGCAGTACTTAATCCAAATTTCCCATCTCATGAGAATGATCTGCCTTTCAGAGCAATGAATAAAGATAGTCCTCCAAAGTCAGGTCTTAATAGTGCATACTTCATATATATTATGTTGTAAACCTAGTGTTGTTTAGAAATAGTTGTTTAGACTCACATTTCCTATACATCTCATTTGGTTTTGCATAGAATTAAAATCAAAGTAGAAAGTATTGCTAATGGGTTGTTTTTAATTCTTGTAAGTGGTAAATTGACCAGTGGCAACTTCACAAGGCTAGAACTACGATTAAAATAAGAAGCTTGTACAATGAAGTACCTATTCCCTAAAGGCAGAAATTTGCTTTTAGGATTTTAGGACTAATCCTTCTAAAGCTAAGGAAGGCAAATACTTCTGGCTATATATGGTCCGAACTGTCAGAGCATAGTAAGTGCTGTACTTGGCAAAATCAGCCTGCCTTTTGTTTTGAAAGGAAAATTCACATCTCATGTAAGGAGTTCGCATGTATTTCAAATATGGTTTAACACATATTGATCATGAGAACAACTATAGCTCCAAATCAAAACTATTGACTATGCAGCTTAGAGTCTAATAAGCAAAAACCTACACATCTGCTTCTCTTCATCTGCCAAAGCTCCAGTATTTGTAGGAAGTTGAGAGTCTCATCATAAAACATATACTTTCCTTTAAAAAACACCTGCTAAACGCACTTATTTTGGAACTCCATCAGAACTGGTGCTCTTTCGCCATAGGTCATAGATCAATGCTAGCTGGGTGGCAAGTGTCCTTAGCCTTTCACCAAGAGGGGACAAAATATAGATGTATGCTCCACATCTTCATAAAATACCTTTAGAGTTGGACAGGTGTCCATGCCTTGTATTTAAGCTCCTCTTAAAGTGCTATCTTCCTTTGGCTCACATGTCTAATTCTAGATAATTCTCATTCCTATTCATCAACTGTTAGGGATGGCTAATTGCATTGTAAGTTAAACTGAGTCCTGTGTATATGCATGCTTTTCATACACGAGTTGAATATAGATATAGGTAAGCTTGTGCCTTTTTTTGCATTATAAAATGACAAGGATGTTTAGTAAGTAAAAATGGGAAATTTTAGAAAATATACATTTTCTTTGAAAATACAGAATTTTCCCCTCATCTTGAAGTGTGTATGGCCATTTTTAAATGGAAAGAATGTATTCCAATTAGCTGAAAAGATTTTATGAACCGGGCTAAATTTGAACAGGTCTTTCAGTGTTTTAAGTAACACTTGACAACACTGTGAAAAATAACACATAGAATCATCATAGAATCACAGAATCACAGAATGCCTAAGGTTGGAAGGTCATCTAGTCCAACCCCCCTGCACACGCAGGGCCACCTAGAACATGTGGCACAGGGCTGCATCCAAGCGGGTCTTGAAGATCTCCAGAGAAGGAGACTTCACAACCTCTCTGGGCAGCCTGGTCCAGTGCTCTGTTACCCTCACTGTGAAAAAAAAATTTCCTTAAGTTCCTGTGGAACTTTCGGTGCTTCAGTTTGTGGCCATTTCCTCTGGTTCTGTCAGTGACCACCAGTGAAAAGAGGCCAGCCCCATCCTCCTCACTGCCTCCATTGAGGTACTTGTAGACACTGATCAGGTCCCCTCTCAGCCTTCTCTTCTCCAGGCTGAACAGGCCCAGCTCCCTCAGCCTCTCCTCATAGGGCAGATGTTCCAGGCCCCTGATCATCCTCGTGGCCCTGCGCTGGACTCTCTCCAGCAGCTCCACATCCCTCTTGTACTGAGTAGAGGGGCAGGATCACCTCCCTCGACCTGCTGGAGACGCTCCTCTTAATGCACCCCAGGATCCCATTGGCCTTCTTGGCCACGAGGGCACCCTGCTGCCTCATGGTCAACCTGTCGTCCACCATGACGCCCAGGTCCTTCTCTGCAGAGCTGCTCTCCAGCAG